>OMOT01065179.1:12964-23046 GCA_900312575.1 Acanthochaenus luetkenii | reverse complement strand
ACAGCTCGGTGACAAGTCCGGTACCCGCTGAGCGCACTTCTGTCCATCAGATGTCACAGTGATGTCACAGCACGGTGTCCGAACTATAGAGCCTCCGCTGTGTGTGAAGCCAAGACGACTCGGTTGAGAGAGTTGATTTGATTGAAAGTCCGCAGACAGACCACAGACAGGGAGGTGGTTGAGGTCACGGCAACGCACATGTCACGTATATTTCAACTGACTTGTGCGTTGCGATTCATTTCCAAAAGGATCTTAAAGCAACACGTCGTTTTCTAAAAACCCATCTACTCTAAAGTGGGTTCAGCGTCCTCCTTTGTTTATCACTCTGTGTGACGAGATGTCATTACATGGCTATTGTTGTTGTTATAGTCCAGTGGCAGTCTGTTATGACTTGGGGTTACTGCGGGTTTATGTAGTATACTATACCATCCGCATACTCGCTGGCCAAAACAGTAAGGTTACATAAACACAGGTTGTTTTAGAGTTCCTGCCGCATACACTGTGTTTGAAAGACTACGACTTTAACCCTAACCCTATTGTGAACACTAAGACTCATGTCACATGTAAATGCCCTGTCAACAAATCAACACCGAACAAGAAAAGATGTACTTGATTATGAGACTTGTTCATGTATGAATTAATCTGCCCAGGGTCTGGATTTTTTAAATAGTATTAGTGTTTGAATAGTGCACTGAGAACTGTCTCAAGCTGTTCACACATTGTATGTTGTACTCCATGGCTGAACATGGTTGGCCATCTTTGACCATGCGAATGCTCAGGCACTGGCATAGCCTCATTTATAAAGTTGCACTGGGAAATCCTTTCTAAGATGTATGTAGTTATATTTCTTAGCAATGAGGAGGACTGCATAAGCTGAGGTCCCAAGAGTAGCCTGCTGAAAGACTTGACACCTAAGGAACTGGTTACTGTTCTGTTAGGACTATCAAAGATGTCGCAAATGCAAATTGACGAGACAGTGGTTTGATTAAGTTGGTTGTTTTAAGACTGTGCCACTGTTTCTTCGCTCTCTCGCGCTCTCTGTCTCATTTGCAAAGGTTAAATACAATTATTTACATGTTTCTACGTATATATTTGAGTAATATACATTTTAAACATATTATAAATATATAATGATATATGGGTTTGTACACAAATCCATATATAATTAGCTGAAATGAGCTGAAACTGACGACCCCAAGTTTACAACCCCACCCTGGTCAAAGACTTTAGACGATAGGCAGGGGAACAACAGTGGGTAATGGCGGCCTAATGGCCATTGCAGATTGAATCAAGGTGCTGGGGAGAACAGGAGAGAAGAGCGTGAAAAGAGCGTGGGGAATTGATGATTTTTCAATCCGTTCCATCTGCCAGGATATTCCCTAAGCAGATTCTTTAGCTTTGCTATGGCACTCTTCAGTTCAGTTCAAAGAGCTTCATTGGCATGGTGTAACATCAGTAAACATTGCTAAAGCATGAAACTAAGCAGATGACAATAAACATATCAGCAGTCAATGATTATAACAGGTAATGATTGCGAAACAGAATATTAACATCGTATAGGTTAGTCCTGTCCAGTTTCACGGGTTGTCCTGAAGTTGTGGCACGAGGGTTGTGAGACGGTATCTGATGTGTAAAGCTGATGGGAAATGGCCATTTAATCTTATGTAAACATCAGTATTCCCTTGCTCTCCACACTCCCTCAATCAACTCAACTCCTTTGATTCTTTTTATCTTCAATCCCAGAGGTGTAGAAGTCAATGGACCACAAATCCAAACAAAAATATTATGACACTTTAAATACATGATCAAACGTTGGTAGCATTTGGTTGGGATATCGTCAACATGCTTAAGGTCTTTCAGTCCAGCCACCTATTTTCTGTTGTTTGAGTCATTACTACAATAACACACTCCGTACATTTAATCACTGTAAGATTAAATCTACGATTTTAGTGGGTTTCAGAGATGAATGAAGCCTTTATTGGGAATTCACTTTGCACAAGGAGCTTAAAACATCAAAATAAATCATCAAACATATAACATGAAACATAAGCATCGTAAAAACGTCATAAAATATCATAAGACATCATAAAAGGCATCATTTGAGTGTGAACATTTTATTAATGTCTTTCAATGATGTAGCCTTTTAGCCCGCGATCATTGAATCACATTCTTCTGTAGTATTATTATTTGGTATTGTTTGTTGCATCAAAATTCATTAGCACCTGCTATAAACAATCCAGCCCCTCATAGCTCCCCCAATCACAATTATGTGGTGCCGCCGCTGGTACTCTTGTATACTTATAGTTATGTTGTTCATAATTACCGGGGACAGAGGGGAGTTTTTCCTGAAATCAATGATCATTTATTTAGTTTTCTTTGTGTTCAACATCAATGAGTTATTTGAGTACCAGTTGTAGAAGTGGTTAAGCTCTCTGACTGGTCTCACCATGGGTTAAAAGGCCCATCAGAGCCATATCGTCTGCAAATTGTATCATTGTACAATTATCCTGATGACTAACACAGTCATTGGTTTACAATGTGAACAACAAAGGTGAGAGGACACAACCTTGTGGTACCCTATTTGAGTGCTGATGACAGATGACTGTCCTCTAAGGACATGGACATACTGTTTCCTCTCAGTAAGGAATATATTCACCTTATGAGGGTATAATGTTCACCCATGCTACCCAGCTTCACTGTCAATAGGTCTATAGGTCAGTATTAAAGGCAGATGAGAAATCAGCAAACAGTATGTGCACATAAGATGATGAGGTGTATCTTGTAAACTTGTTTCAGAAGTGTTACTGTTGCATCCTTCACACCCTTCTTTGCTCTATATGCAAATTGTAGAGCGCCCATCTGACCATTGGTTTAAGACTTCAAGTGAGATAAAACAAGTTGCTCAAAACATTTCAGAATTACTGAAGTTAAAGCTACCGGTCTAAAATCATATAATTCAGAGGGATTTGTCATTTTTGGTAGTGGGATTATTTTAGACATTTTCCAAGACCTCTGAATTTTCAGTCAGTCCATATTTCAGGCTCTGTTTGTCAGTAAAGTTCAAAGCCCTCCCTCAAGGTTCACTTTACTTTCACAACACTGCAGGCCACCATTCCAGCTTACACGATTATAACATTACTTGTCCTGCTACACTCTGTTATGGTCTCACACTGTCACCCCACAGTCTGCATGGTGGTTGGAATGTTATGAAAATAAATAGTGTTGACCCAGGTTCAGTGTTATATGGCACACCTTCGTTCTCATTTTCATATCAAGTGTGCTTTTACACAATATGCTTATGGGTGGCTTGTATCAAGGAGGAGAAAGACTAAGTATTGAGGTCAGTGTTTTATGAAGACTTTATATTTTAATGGAGCCTTCAGGAAAAGCCATATGTGAACTGCACCCTTTCGACACAAAAGAGCTGTGTGTAACGGTGTTAACGTGTTCAAGTTTACAGTGTTGAAGGAGTTCATGTTCACAAGAGTTTGGCATGTACATATATAGATGGAGGTAATACGAGGGGTTGTGGGGCGGCAGACATTTACAAGATGTGAACTTTTCTTGTTTCGTTTTTGCCAAAGCGTGTCCAGAGGGAGGTTGTAGATAAGGTTAGGGTGGGGGGTTCATTAATTCAACTATGATGATAATGAATAGTACTGATGGTAAAATTACCGTCCAAGATGGGTTGAGCATGAAGATGGTTGAGAAGTGTTAGGGATATACTTATTTTAGCCCGTTACAACATGTCAAAAAAGAAAAAGAGCCTGCACACCGTCACAAAAAGGAGAATGTCCACACAGGCATGCAATGCCCTAATACATTAAAGTGTTAAAGTGACAGGAAAGCACAAACAAAAATAATTGGTTTACACCATAATTACTTTGTTCTAAAGGTTTACACACACCTTTAGTTCATTGGTTTTTCAATTAACCTTAAGATGAAAAGTCATCTTTGGTTTTGTCACAGCATACAAGTTATATGTTGTACAATGGAGTGAACACATAATTAAATAGATAAATAAATTTAGCTTTGAGAATATGACCCCGTTTTACAAGAGTGTTAAAAACATAGGTATAATATTTAATCTCATGAAGAAACAAAATACTATGCACACACAATAATTAACATTGACAAACCACAGTACATGAATACACAGGCAAAGGCATGCTTGAAAGAGACTCCACTTTCCATAAGATAACTAAAAGAAACAGTTAAGTGACTTGTACTCTTTTAGGTAAGAGTAACGAGTCCTCAAGACATTTCACCTTTAGTCAGTGTCATTCAATATTACCTCCCTTTTGTGGTTTATAAACTGTATTGGCAAACGATGAAAAACTACGTTTCGGACACAACCTTTGTAATTCCCGCAACCTGGAACAATTTACCTCACCATTTTCTTTGTAAGTATTTGTAGAGAAAACACTCAACTAGCCTGCTTGCTGTGTTTTCAACTTTTGTGACCTGACCGCAAAAGACCGACAGTCAACGGAATTGAACAACAACAAACCCCTTTGCTAGCACGAGTTGAGAGACGGTTTATGTGTTCAGTATTTCTACGGCGAGGGGATGAAGAAAATAGTACCTTTACCAATCATTGTAAACACACGGAAAAAAAGCTGAATCGGGTTTGTTATTTTATACATTGGCAGAATCTGCTTTGTTCGCGTTCATTTGTGCGCTAAAAGTGTAACTTTAAGACCTGTTTCGCCGTGCCATGTATGTTTACGGGGAGAGAAATTAACACGATTTTGGATTATCAAGTTCTACTCTCCGAAGCAACTATTGAAGACATCTCGCCAATATTTGGAGTTACATCATGGCAAGGTAACTACACAACCCAAACCTCTAGCAAACTGTAATGATGCTTTAATATTAGTCAAAGACACAGGCCTAGATGCTGTATGGTAGTAACACATCTGCCTGCCTCTTTGGCATGTTGATTGTGTCTTTGGTTCTGGTACAGCATTGTGAGTCTGTGTTGGAATGGAAATTATGACTTGCTTTTGTGTGTGTGTGAGTCTGACTCGCTGGGAATTTAGCTCTAGAATACTTAGTTGGTGACCCCTGACTATAGAATGTATTGTGTGGTACGTGATGTATCATCTATAGACTGCAGACATCACGTTAAACAAGCAAGATACTGTAAGGGTTGTAAAACTTCAGTTCACTGAAGCACGCGCCTGCGCTGTACTGGGTTCCCTTTACGCCCCGGGGAAAAAGTTGCACACTGGGAAGGCCAATCTAAAACCTTAATTGTAGCCTGATTTAGCTATTCCTTTACCGCTTTTGGTGTCTGGGGTCATTGTCCTGTTGGAACACCCACCTGCGTCCAAGACCCAACCTTCTGGCTGATGATTTCAGGTTTTTCCTGAAGAATTTTGGAGTAATCCTCCTTCATTATTCCATTTACATTTTGTAAAGCAGCAGTTTCACTGGCAGCAAAACATGCCCCCCACCATGATTGACAGTAGGTATGGTGTTCTCGGGGTTAAAGGCCTCACATTGTCTCCTCCAAACATGTCTGGTCATTGTGGCCAAATAGCTCAATTTTGTGTTTCATCTGACCGCAGAACTTTCCTCCAGAAGACCTTTTCTTTGTCTTTGTGATCAGCAGCAAACTTCAGTCGAGCCTTAAGGTGCCACTTCTGGAGCAAGGACTTCCTTCTTGCACGGCAGCCTAACAGCCTGTGGCGATGTAAAACATATTGACTGTGGACACTGACACCTGTGTTCCATCAGCTTCTAATTCATCACAGACCTGCGTTTTGGTGGTTCTTGGTTGACTCTTGACCATCCTGACCAGTTTTCTCTCAGCAGCAGGTGATAGCTTGCATTTTCTTCCTGATCGTGGCAGTGACACGACTCTGCCATGCACTTTATACGTACAAACGATTGTTTGCACAGTTGATCTTGGGACGTGTAGCTGCTTTGAAATGGCTCCAAGTGACTTTCCTGACTTGTTCAAGTCAATGATCCTCTTTTTCAGATCTGTGCTGAGCTCCTTAGACTTTCCCATTGTAGCGTCTGTGGCTGAGTCTCATGAGAGTATCAAACAAAGTCACCAGCTGTAGTCAATCATAATCACTCACAAGAAGTTAAGCGGCCACAAAGCAAATTAATTGCCAAATCACCTAAATTGAAAATTCAAGCAGATTATGTCATATTTCCAGAAGACCTATAATGTATAAAATAAACAAAATGCATGAATGTTTTTTGTGACAAAGTCGTATGTCTTCCAATTATTTTATCACAGAAGAGTTGTAGAAATAATTGGAAACTTAAGACTGCCATGATATACTAGTTATTTGCAAGTGTATGTAAACGTTTGACCACAACAGTATATCCCATCCAGACTACACAGACAAAGAGCATCAAAAAACACAAATGCTTATTTTTACTTGACAGCGTCAGTCAAATGGTCACAAGAATGACGGACATCATAGGTGCTCATTCTTTTCATTCTACCAAGGCGGTGATTTCTATATAAAGATTGATGATGGCACTCAGGAAAGAGTTTGATATGTACTATAAATACTGACACTCTTGTTTATGACCAGGTATGCTGGCATTTTGCCAGGTAAATAGCTATTGCCATCGCATTGCCACAGAGACCAAAATAAACAGAAACAACTTAGGATCTTATATCTGGGAATGTGAAAACATTCACATGGTGAACGTTTGTTTAGCATCTTATGTTTAGTATTTGCCCCTATAAGAAGAGTAGGGAAGAGATGCGTAGGGGTGTAACTTAGAGAGAAGAAGTGTGTGTCCCATGGTGTGTGACAAGGAGAGAAGTAGTGGGTGTGACCCGTGGTGCGGTGAAGTGGCGAGCGGTAGAGTGAGGTAGGGGAACAAGGAGAGTGAGGGAAGAGCGTTGGGGATTACGGACGGTTCTTGAACCTCCCCCGCTTAATGAACATTGTCTGTTTCCTGGACGACTACCATTCTCCTGCCTTTAACCCTGGACTATGCTCAAGTTTAACCCTGGACTATGCTCATGTTAAACCCTGGACTCTGTGCCTAAACCCTGCTTGTACCAGAGAACGGTAAATAAAGCTGCCGTTTGATCGTAAACCCCGTTGTGGACAGTGTGTTTCTCATCTCCGGCCCGGTGGAGACTCGGTTTTCAGACAAGTTTGCCACAGGCTTTTATTTAAACACACAGTAACTTCTCACAACACGTTAACTCTCTCAGTCTGTATCCCGGTCTACTTTACATGTGTCTCTGTATTACTGTAACTCTCTTAGTAACATTGCATGGTAAATGTTTACCGTATATGACAGTTACTGCAACTTGAAACGCTCCAAGATTTCTCCATATTTATTCAGGCAGGATTCCCAGTCTATATTCTCTGTGGCTTTGGCGACTTTACACTTGTTTGTTAGCACGCTGGTAAACAAACTTGGCGGAGACATATGTGTCGGAAATGAAACCTGTTAAGTGGCGTCAATCGTTTTTTGCTTTTTGGTGTGGCCAGCCAAGTTTTAGAAAACATTTTTAAAAACGCTAGTGGGAACGGAAACAAGTCGACACGCAAACGCAGTTCTAAAATTAATACATATTAGTGTGGACACATTTTAAATCCTGTCTGCAGGATAGTTTGTAAGGCTGCTTTCACCGTTTTATGTTACTTGTAAACCGTACCGTGCAGGTATTTTCATTGTTGAATTACTCTTAATTGAAAGGAGTCCTTGCTCTTTTAACATGGTGAAAAACCATGTAAAAGACCTCTAATAACTGTACTAAAGGTGCAATAAGTACGGTTTGTAATGTTTTATAGCACAAAATACCCATAACACAACAGCAGGAGTTAAAAAGGTTTGTTGATTAATGACTCAACCATTACTTTGCCAGATGCTCACTTTCCAGCCTGTACTCTGTCCCCCCCACCTACTCACATTTTCAACTGTTCAAAAATGGATGACAGTGCTATGAGCGAGCGAAGCAATGCAAGACATTTCAGCTACGAGGGCTAAAAGCCTCATTCTCAAGCCAAGTATCATTACCAGTATTCATATATTACCGCTTCACTACAGATTTCTGTTGTATCTCTGTTCTAATTAGCTAGCTTACTGCTCTCTATTGTGGAAATGTGACTTTATTATTTATGTCAATTATGGGCCACTGTAGCCCACAGGGACAGGAGGGGTGATAGGGGTGGGACTTGTGTAGGAGGAGACAACTTCTATCAATGTTGTTGCAATTCCTACTGGCTGCCAATATAAGTCAATAAAGGTCGCAGATTACTAGATGCCCCTTTAAATGTAATTAATGAATGTAGGCCAAAAGAACCTGTGGAGACCAGCAGTTCATCATCACAGCTGAAGGGATGTGGGTCTGAATCTTTGTCACCTATAGCACATACAGTACTGCAGACTCCATGCTCAGCTGCATCAGAGCGCAACTCATCACTCTTACACAACAAATCAACTAACCTACAAAGAGCAGCAATTTGCCGTGTGATACGGCCAATGAAGTCATGATCAGGGGGTTCACAGAAACTTACTTGGACATATTTCGACCAGTGTGTTGCCAGGGAAACAAGACGTTGCCGACCGCTGCCCGGTAGCTGTAGACACCCAAAAGTCCGAGGGCCAGGGCAATCTTGGACACCCATGAGCATCGTCTTTGAATCAGGATGTAGATGAGAATCAAAGAGAAAGCAGCCAGCAGGGAGAGTACCATCTTGTGGTCGGAGCTGGCAGAAACAGACAGAAAGGAAGTCAAGTAACTGCCACGTACTGTAATATGAAGTGGTGTGCTGGATTGTGGTGATTTTGAAATGGAACATAAATGTGGAACATACACAGTATTTGGTGTGTGTTGTGATGGAAAAAACCTATGTTAAATAGTTCACAGTTTTCTAACAGGAACCGGGGGGGTTTTATGAACGTTGAAAGGGTCTGGGATCTAGAAATGAGATAAGAGAGAGGGCTGGTTTTTATCACAGGGAGGATGAAGATGGATAAAGTTGTCTCCTGTTTAGACCAATAAACTTCGGTCAGGGGGTCAGGAGTGCTATCGCTGTCTCTACCAGTTGTTTGTGATTGACCAGATGGCTGTTTGATCTCATCCTATATATGGTGTAGGTTCAGAGAAGATCAGGGTCTCACTGGGTTCATTTTGCTCAGAGAGATCCGTTCTGCAGACCGTAAATAAACTTGTGAACATGCCTCCTGAACTCTGTAGTCTTTAACGTTTTGTCAAGAACCAAGTTTTCCACTACAGTGTGTGTGTGTTACCAGTTGTTTTCAATTGTAATCAAGATATTCCCTCATTTTGCCAATGTTTTGTTTATTAATTAAGTAATTTCATTAATAAAAAATAAAAAAAACACCACACTGAGCACAGAGGAAATAAGACCTCAAAGGACATATCAAAGAGTAGTACCCTTGTATTTAGCTGTTAGCTGGATCAGGGGAGTTAGGTACTTGAGACAAGATGAGGCAACAGGTGGCGAAGGTAGGGAGAAAGGGGCAACACTGGACAGGGAAAAGGTCAGTTACCCACGTCTCTATTCCACAATGTGACGCATGTTAAAAAACAAACTATAATCCCCGACCTGGGGTGCTGACAGAATATTAATGACCTTGGAACAGCCACAGCTTCACCAATAAATCGGCTACCTTTTTCTACAGTCTGAGTTAACATAGAGGACTATTCTCAATTCTTCAATCTTTCTTTTTAACAAATCGTAACTGGAGGGTTTTGCTATTCTCAGAAACAATAACACTGGCATAAAAATGTCTTAATGTCACAAGAGAAGAATTGATCAACAAGATAGGCCTCTAAACATCCTAAACCTTCCCTTTGAGGATGAAGGGCAATAGAGAGTTAGTGAGGAACACTCTGCTCTTGTGCACTGAGCTTTACAAACAATATGCTGTGATCTGTGTTCATTTGAGAGAACCATGTGTGTTTTCATGTCATTTTATTTAGCTAAATGGAAGTTATTTCTCATTACACTTAAAGCTGCACTAGAGAAGAGCGTCCCATCCCTCCTAATTGCGAAACCAGATTCTCTCTCTCTCTCTCTCTCTCTCTCTCTCTCTCTCTCTCTCTCTCTCTCTCTTTCTCC
>OMOT01065179.1:0-12850 GCA_900312575.1 Acanthochaenus luetkenii | reverse complement strand
TCTTTTCTTCTTCACTTGAACGTCCCATTCGCTAGTATACCTTGTGACAGGGACCACTCTAACCAATCAAACGGGAGTTTGAGGTTCTTACCTTTCATGCTGATTCTAGATTGGTTGAGATTAGCCTTCAATCACTCCCTTTCGCGGCTAACAAGATTAAGCGAACGATTACGGCATATTTTAGTACCGTTACTGATGTAATTTAGTCGCTGTGGCAGCTGAAACAGTTGATGGTGATGTATCTTCACCAGCAGAGAAGGTGAACCGTTTTCAGAGAGCGGCTGAAGGACTTTGAATGTCTTCGGTATGAGTGCGGCGCAATTAACGTAGTTGTAAGTCAATAGCATGTTATGGAGCTGTGGAGGTCCACTTCTTGTTGGACCGTTTTCAGGCTGTACTGGAAAGGTACAAAATGGAAGTGATTATTTAAAATATCTTTTTCTGAATGTTTCTGTGTTAAGTCCATATAAAAACCAACCAGTTACAGTTGGATTGTATTTCATTAAGAAATAGCTGTATTGTTATGCTGCCACTGAAATCTTATACCATGATAATGACATTTAAATTATTGTAGCTTCAGAACATCCTTCATCTAGCGAGGATCATGTTGGTCCTGCCTGTGTCCTCGGCGCAGTGTGAGACGGGGTCAAATAATTGTCTGCTATGCAACTGATCTGACTGGCTTGAGTTTGTTCACTGATTTCCTCAATTACGTGACTTTGAATAGATAGCTTTCTCTGTGGCATGGCTGTTTGGAAAGAGGTTACTAGGTCTAGAGGGCTTGTGGTCTTCATGGTGCAAGAGGAAGCAACATTAACAATTTATACCTACAGCATGCACGCAAAATTTTAAAAAGCTAGGCTCATTACAGTGATATAAAACTGAAAATAAGAGCTTTAACAATTACGACTACTAAGGGATATGGCACCAGGCTGCATTTACACTGTAAAATGCACATTCAACAGATTGTATATCAAATTCTACTTTCAGATAAGGCTAATTCTATAACTATAATAACTTTATATATACAGTGCTTTGTGCAAGTGTTGTATACGTGTTTTTATTGTGTTTCTGTCTTGTTTATTTTCATATAGCCTTTAATAATAATATCATCTCATTTTAGGCAACTGGCCCACCTGTTAAGCCAGTGTCCCATGTCAGGAAGATGGGCCCACTGCACCCCGGTCTGGTTGAGGGAGCGCAGAAGCCGGCAGCAGGCCAGCGTGAAGGGCGGGGTGGCTAGCGCTAGCCATCTCTCTGAGCAATCCTCTGCCTGGGGGTAGACAGAGGGATGACAGGCTTTGGAGGGGAGGAAGCGCTCTTCCTCATCCCCTGAGCTACTGTGCTCTCTGAAGTACTTGCGGCAGACATCCTGGAAGATGGCAAGGCAGAGGGTATTGAGCAGGAAGTACCAGGTTTGGTGCTCCTCCTCGACGAAGCTGCTGGCCGCCAGGCTGAGTGTGTGGCCCACTGTGCCGGCCAGCAGCAAAACATCCAGCTCTGACAGCGCCCACTCACTGCCGCTGCCCCTCAACAGAGACTGCAAAAGAGAGGTAGAGTGCATTATGAACTGAGCATTTACAGATATGACACAAAACCCCTGTCTGAAATGTGTTTTGTGTAGTTAAGTAATTGAACGTTAACTATTTTTACCTCCCCTTTATGCCCCTGTTAGTTTGTTTGTCAGCAGGATATCTCAAAAACACATGAACGGATTGGTGGACAGATTGGCCCCTAGGCCAAGGAACAATTGATACGATTTTGGTGGTAATCCGGATCTGGGATTTGTCTTGCATGTAAAAATGCATGTACCGTATGCATGTACAGTTCATAATTGTATGCTACTTCATGTGTGATTTTTGTATAGACTCCAATAAGAGTAGCTGCTGCTTTAGCAACAGTTAATGGGGATCACAATAACCAAATCAAATTAACAAATTGTGGGGATGGCTTAAACTGCCTGCTTTGTCATGTTCATACAATTGTTTTCCCTGGCTGTGAGCATTGGCGTACATTTAATGCACAATTAAATTACATATGTTCTTTAATTCAGTATCTCTGTACTTTATTTATTTGGTTCCAAATGAATTGTCATGTGATGAGTTTTGACACAAAGTAGCTAGTTTTGCTTAGCAATTATTACAATTTATTTCTCGTTTTCCCCCCCAGTTTTTAACAGGTGTAATTATTGACCACAACTTAGTACCGTACTCAACCTATTTTCACCTTGTCCACCACTGTGGTACGGATCCAAATAGCAGTTATAATTTTACTGTTGAACTATAATTAGTAGGGACAAACTACTGCTTTGATGATTCGTGCCTATCTAGCTTTATATCGAAGAACCTTGTTTAGTTGCACTCATTAAGACAAACATGTAATTCATACTGAAACGGTCTAATTTATGTCATTGGTTAAACAGGGACGGCTCATTTATTCTACATACAAAAATCCAAGTCACCCTTGAGTTACTGAGAATACAATTGAAGTCCTGTATGCCTCCAACTTCTTCTGGGTTTTTTATAGATAAAATGTATCATGGCCCAAAGGGAGCTATATAACTTTTTTCCAGCTCCACTCCTCCCTGCTCTACTCATTCTCTCCTCCAGTGGTTGGCCAATTTTGAAATCTCAAAAACAACATTATACAATTCCACATCTTCTCTTTCAGTGAATAAATCTTTTGCACACTCATACTCTTGTTCATCTCCCCTCCCACAGGAAAACTGTAATCACTGTATTGTATTAATTCTAAACTGGAAGAGAAAACCCCCACTCAAATCAATGACATATAATTACATTTAGGAACCATTATCTATTTGTATAGTATTAATCTTTTCCCATATGTATACTCAACAATTTTATTCATCTACTTTCCACCTTATACTTAAGAGAAGTGGTAGCAAACTTATGTTTGCAATACACCAGGATATTTAATTCCTGTTTGCATTTGTTTAAAATTAAAAGGGAATAACCATGGTGAATGATTAAGCAAATAATTCAAATGTATGTCAATTTATCGTATTCCCTAATATTTAGGAAAACCTCTAAGTTTCAAGCAGTGGGGGAACAGAGGATAATTGGTAAATAGCTAAATATTATCTGTACATAAAAACAGATACAAATACCTTGCCCCCTCACTTCAGAATTTCCCTTCATAAATTCAACAAAGGTTGTCATGGTATTAAAAAAAGATAAGAGATAGGACCTCCCTCATTCGGTCTACTTGGATAGCATGAAAAAGGAACATATCATTCTTTCAGCCTGCCTCAGGGCCAATATATAGAACATCAATCCCTCTGTCAAAACCTGGGCCAAAGCCAAATGTGCTGAGGATGGATAAAATATATTGACCTTCCACCCTGTCAAAGGCCTTCTCCGTATCAAGACAAAGCACAGTGAAAAGGCAGGATGATGTCCTTTTCATCCAAATGAAGTGCAATAGCCCACCTGAAATTATTGGTTAAGCTCCTGGTTGTATGATCACTGTGAATAATTTAAGGTCAAACTTTCTCCAACTTTGTATCATGAGGATCTTTGATACGATTTTCCCATCTATGCCGTTTAAAATGAGATTCTTGTAACTTGAAAAGTTTTACACAGGCGTCTTTAAATTAAACCGACTAATCAGTTGCCTCTGAAAATAATATGTCTATATATATGATTTATCATATTCTACTGGCAGGCCGTCCAATCCTGGTGGCTTTCCATCATACAGTTGTGAAATAGCCCTTCTAATTTACCCCTCTGCGATAGGACACTCTGGACTTTCAAGCTTGCTCATTTGAAATATTACATATTTTCAGCCAGCCAAAAAGAAACATATTAATCTTTCTCTCCTGCTTTGTTCTCAGACTGAAGTAAACTTTTTATAGAAGTCATGAAGAACTCCATTAATACCCATTTTAAGTAATTATTTGTCCTTTTTTAATATTGCCAGTACTGTTGTCATTTCTTTTTTACCAAACGTTATCCCACTTTGTCACATCCTTCAAAGAAATTAATTTTTATTCTAAATAAAGCATATTCATCTTTAGATTAATAAAACTCACTCAATTGAAATTCGAATCACATATTTGTTTGAGCAGTGACTTGGGAGTCCTTTCAAACAAGTTCAAGTTAATAAGTGTATTTAATCTTCCAGTTTTTCAACCTTACCCTGTCTCACACAGAAACCAATCATTCTACCGCTAATAAAACAATTGGATGCCTCCCATAATGAAGTAACTTTTCTGTTCTTCCTTATAATCTTATAATATTCAATCTGCATTAGCTGCACATTCAAGCTCCATCTCCTCCCTCTGACAGACTCTCTCTGCATCTCCATTTGCAACTACAGCATGGTGTGTTAAAGGAATACAGTAGCTGCACTAGGCAAAATTGTAATGTGAAAAAACATCCATCTTATCAGCCTATCACAATATGTTGCTTCCATAGAGAAGGGCGTCCCACCCATCCTAATTGAGAACCAATTGATTTGGCCTATTTACCCAAATGAAATTCTGGTGTTGGGTATTTTAACTTCCACAAGACGTTTCTCAAAACCAACAGTGAGCAAAAAGCCAAGCCAAACAAAAAATAATATGGCATCACCATGCCTCTTACTTGAGAATATTTCCTACACATTCCCTCTTCCATTTCATAACTTCATTTTCAGATTAGTTTAATGTATAATAGTTATGTTTGGGTAGCACTTTTCTTAAATTGACAAAGCATCAAAATAAATACACTACAATAACATGTACAAAAACATGGACAAAACCTATCATCTAACTTCAAGTTCACAATGAGTTTTTCAGTTGTGACTTAGAAGAGAATATCGATTTTACTAATTGTATTTTCTCAGGCACGTTGTTCCAGAGATTTGGGCCATGATTGCAAATGCTCAATCACACATTTTTGGAACAGTACAAAGACATAAAACATGACATGATATAAGATGACAGTTCTGTACGTAGGGAGATAAAAGCTCTCTAATGGAAGATGGGGCCAAGCTATTTATTATTGCTTTCTAAGTAATCAATAAGATGTAAAAATTGATTCCAACATCAACTGGAAGCTGACGTAAGGAAGATAAAATGGGACTTACATGATCTCTCTACTTAGTTAAAATCCCTTATACCAGACTACTTTTGAGAAATATCACAAATCACTTTATTCTTATATGGAGACATGAATAATTTGATAGTACACGCATGAAACGTGAATAATGTGACACCTTCAAGTAAAAAACAGCACAGAGCCAAAACATCATAACACGTCATTTTGTCTAAATACTTACAGGGTTTATTGTACGTAGTGAATTCATTAATTGGTGAAGTTTTCCTTTGGTAGTAGTAATTACAGTCAAGAGGGCAGTCTGTCTCCAACATGAGACTAGCCACCACTTCCTACAGACTGTTTGGGTTTCCAACCAAAGGACCCCCAGCCTGCTACGAGGTCTCAAGTATGTACTTTAAGATAAGGAAGCACACTTCTCTCATTGAAAGCCAAATCATTACCTGTCAATTGAACTTTTTATTTTATTTTGATGTCTGGCAACCTAACTAAAAGATAAATATTCCCCAAAGGAAACCTGACTCTAGGGTCTAGATTTTGGATTTATTTTTGGTCCAAGAGGGGTTCTTTCTTCTTTCAGCACTTTCCCTAAGTTCCCAGGAGGGAAATGAGATGTAACCTTTAAAGTTAAATTATAATGAGTGAAGAGGTGCAGTCATAATGATGGCTCACACTTTAAACAAACACAAAAGACTGAAAGTCTTCAGAATAGTTTGCTACTCCCAATAACTCCAACTGATCGCTCACACTTCCAATCAAAATATAGTTGGCAATTACTTGTATTTGTTGATGTAAATGTCGTAGCTGTTATGTCCTTAACAAACGTTTCATCCCTATTCAAGTAAACAATTATTTTTGGCAATGCTGTGTTTTTGGTTCCATTTGTGCTGTTGGCATTAACACACACTCAGGAGTTTTAGATTCCTCTCTGTGTTCATTAACTATGACTCAACCATTGCATTGATCACCAATAGATTCTCAAACCATTTAAATAAATGTTTCAACATTAAACAATTACTGCAAGGGGATGCGATTTCATATAGACAAACTTTTATCACTGCATTCATTATATAATCATTAAAAAATGATAAGCCTACATTGCATGGATAAGTAAAGAATCCATCTTCCTATGTATTACTGTAGACTAAATAAAGGGGCTCATTGCAATACTTCATTACAAAGTATAACACTTCACAAGCCGTGCATACAGCCAAGCACTGTGTGGTTAAAATGAATGGTGCCCAAGTCTAAGATCGACTGAGAGGTACACTTTTTGGTCAAGTGATTTTTCAATTGTCACAGATCTAAAAAAATTGAGTAAAACTTTGGAGGGCTTTTTCTAAGACCTTTGTTTCACTCTACAGTGACATTCAACTGTTTTAAAGCCACATTACGCAAGCTTTTTATGTAAAAAAAACTTTTAAAAAAACTCTCCAGCTTAAATTACAAAGTGGGGCGGCAACAGAGAAGGGCGTCAAATCCTCCTTTATTGACACCTGATAGTTTCACCCTATTTGCCCAAATGCAATTCTGGTGTCTCGTATGGACTTCTCCGTCCACAGGAAGTCATGAATCAAAACATAGGAGTGAAATACAAACTGTCTCCTAAACAGCAGTTAGCTAACGTTAGATCTTTTGTCGTTAACGTTAGATCTTTTGTCTCTCTCATCTCTTTGGTATAAAGTGTCACAGACAAGTTGGTAAACATGAGCGTGCAGTTTACTGACGTCACCGTACAGGATTTCTGGGTATTGAAGTTCAAATTTTTCAAACAGTTACTTCTAAGCTGCCATTTGAGCTGCCAACAAGTTGCATATTGCAGCTATAGGTGCAAAATACACTCACTAATACATTTATGTGAATATATCTATGAGGCCAACTGTCCAATCTGTCCCTGTGTTTGGGCGGTAAATGCTGGGTGCACAACTCACCGTTCCGAGGATCTTTGGTCCCAAGGGGAGTCGCCTTGTTGCCATGGAGACAAGAATACAGAACATTGCTGAGGAGAAGGCAACAGCAGCAAACACCAGACCCCAGGAGAGGCTGCAGAAGTAACAGGAGCTCTCAGCAGATGTGCACACTAGGACATGCACCGAGGCGAGCAACAGGCACAAGAGGTAGAAAGGCAGGGACAGCAGGGCTGAGAGGACTGGGACATCCACTTCTGCTGCACCACTTAGGGCTTCTGGCATGGCCAGCAGTAAGACCACCAGGAGCTTGAGAGGCCGAGAGGGAGACAGAGAATTGAGAAAGAAGGAGACATTTGAGGGTGAATTTGAAGTGTTTTAAAGACCCTGGTTCAAGTGTAACTTTATTATCCCCTAGGGGAAATTCTAGTCGCAGCCAGGTGTATACATAAAAACAAAGAACCATATACACATAACACAGAAAATATATAAAAGCATAGTATAGCCTACACGATGAAAGAAGATTAAACAAACCACAACTGAAAGGGGGCCTAGTACAACATTATCACCCATTGTTGACCATCAGTCATGGTCACCCTTGAATCAACATAATGCACAAAGGCAGACAATTCTGTCTCAGAACGACCTATATCAATACACAACAATCATGTCCATAACAACATCATACACAAAACAACATATTCACCAACATCGTCAATATAAGTAATGAGAACTGCCATCCACAGTACCAACACTATCTGACTCTCAGCTGTGTGAACATGCTTACAGCACACAGGATGAATGATAAACTTGTTCATCTGTAGTATAAACATTTACAAATTAAAGGCGTGTTCACACCAAGCATGTTTGGAGCAGGTTATTTGAACTTATTTGAAAGCTTACTGCTTTAGTTTGGTTTGTTTGGCCAGGTGAGAACAATGCCATTCAAACTTGGATGCAAAGATAATGCATCGAAAGAAGGTCAGTCAAGTGTACAAGATGTTATGGGTTTGTATTTTTAGCAAATATGACTGATCTGAGAACAATGCTTACACCTTGTGGTTTAGTTCATGATCAACACATCCTTTCAATCTTACAAATTGCTTAAAGTGCAGTGACACTTCAAATTGAGTTAAGGTGCATCTAAATTCATGTGAATGTCCTTGAGATGTCTCCACAACTTGGTTTGAGTCCAAATGTGGCCAATTTAACTGATTAGACATGATTCAGAATAAAATACATACAGTATGTCGATAAAACAGTTTCAAGAGATGACAGTGAAGTCCAAGCAACTGTCTGTATAATTCATGAACCGAACTGTGAGGGGACACAGATCTAGGGAAGGGTAGAATTTAAAAAAAAAAAGTGTTCGGATTTCACAAGTAGGCTCCATCATTAGGAAATGGAAAATATGGAACTACCCAGACTCTTCATAGAGCTGGTCATGCCACCAAACTGAGCAACTAGGTAAGAAGGACCTTGGCCAGGAAGCTATTCCCAATTTTAAAAAGGCGCATGACAGCACACCTGGTTAGCAAAAAGGCTCTGTGTTCTGATGTGACAAAAATAGAAATCTTCAGCTGTAATGCAAAGTGTTATGTCTGGCAGAAACCGGGCAAAGCATGGTGATGTAAGCGTCATGCTGTGTGGGGTCTCTTCAGCAGTAGGGACTGGGAGATTTACAAGGATAGCAAAGAATGGAGCCAAACACGGGCAAATTCTTGGGGAAAACGTGCTCCAGAGTTACCAACGATCTTAGATTGGGGTGACGATTTATGTTCCAAATGGACAATGACTCTAAAACATGTTTTTACTTTGTCATTATGGGGTATTTTGTGTAGATTGTTGACAAAAACACTGTTGGAAACATATCCTGCATCAAAAATAAAATTTCAACTGTTTATCTGCAAAATGAAGAATATTTTCAAATGTGGACATGGTTCTTTTTTAAGTTAAAGTTTTCAGTTTGTCACTACACCCCAATGTCATCCATAGATTAACAAGGCACCCATCTACCCAGCCACATCAATCTACCGTTGGTTAGAGTGCTCTTCTCAGTTGTTTGAGATTAAGATGAATTAAATTCTACTCTACTCACCTGAAACGCAAAGACCATGCCTGCGATCATGGAGTACATGTCGTACTTGCCCAGCTGCTTGCTGAGGGCGGCACTCATGGCAGCCAGGGCCTCCAGGTACTGCTTCAGAACCTTTTTGCCCATGTTAGTCAACACCTCAGACGTGTTACCCTCCATGTACAGCTTCATCCAACTCCCATGAGACCTCTCTGCCACACGGAACTGCTCAAAACCCGCCTCTGGAAGGATTGGAGAGAGGTGGGGAAGATGGACTGGTATCATGAACCTGCATGCTTCGATAAATAGTGTGAAGTGGCTTATATAGTGAAAATCCCTCAGCCATTACTTGCGATTCATGGGTTTAGCTAATAACTAAAATAATTTATTGTTGGAATTCTAGCAATTATTCAAGTACGGTATATTTTTCGAAAGGAGGGAGACCTATTTGTAGCATCACATTTATTAAACTGCTTAAAATTTGTTGACATTATTCTGACTAGTCAAATGGCATGGACACTGACAAAGCCCCGCCCCTCCCGCAGAAAGAGAGAGAGAAAGCGTCAAACTAGATTCTGTTCGGGACGTTTAATTCCTTGAAAAACACATTTGCCATAATATAAATCTCACTCCATAATATTTCGAGTACCTACCGATAGCAGAACTGATAACGTCCGATCTTATCGATACTCCGGTTTTTACTAATTTAGAACCGGTTCCCGTTTAGAACCAGGTTTCGGGGGGCATCCCTGCTGATAAGAGGTTTGAAATGTATAGGCAAATCTCATCGTTCAAAACGTTTACCCCTTTTACTCAAAGTAGCTGAAATAATTCCTGTTTTGGAACCACAACCGACGCCGCGCAGAAGAAGGCACACCAGCGCCTCTACAATGCCTGAGGAAATGTGGCATAAGCACTCAGTGGCTTGTGAACTTTTGCCGTGGCACCATAGAGAGCACCTTGACGAGCACCCTTGACGAGTGGCGTCACTGTGTGGTATGGCAATACCACTGAGGACAGCAGGAAAAATCATTGGGTAACTCTTCCATCCATCGAGGAAATCTTCCAGACCAGGTGTCGGAGCAAGGCCCGCTCCATTGTCCGAGACTCCAGTCACCCTGGGCATGAACTGTTCTCCCCACTGCGATCCGTACGCCGGTACCGCAGTATACAAACCAGGACTAGCAGGTTCAAGAACAGTTTCTTCCCACAGGCGGTGTGCCTACTAAACTAATATATTGCACATGCACAACAATACTTTAGCCTTTTTATTAGTTATACAGCATTCATTATAACTGATGGACAAGCAGATTTTATTGCACATGTACAACTGTAATTTTTTAGCTATACAGTATTTATTACAACAGCAGTTTTTATTGCACTGTGAATTCTATATATTCTGTATTACTTACTTGCACCATGTTATAGCTTGTAAATTATTGCATGTGTATTCCTTTATGCTATGGGAATGAGCAGAGTGTAAGCATTCCATTGTACTTGTTACATACAGTATGTATAATAAAACTCTTGAATTTCCAATCAAGGACAAAGCAACAATAGATTTGATTCGTGGCTGTGCACTTCAATGATACACGCACACACATAACAACTACCCCTGTATCTCAGTGGCACAGGCAAGTGACACATAGTGACTGTGTTTTTGTGAGACAGAAAGAGTGGTGGAAATATCAGAACCTTAAGCCACAGGCATGAATCATACAATATCGATGGCCCTGACCATGTTTCATCTGTCTGAAAGAACACGGATTGGTTAATAGCCCTCCCAGATGAGGTTAGAAGCACAAGAAAAGCACAAGATTTTGAGTGAGTGAGAGAGAGTGAGAGGTTATTAAACAAGAATATCACTGGAGTTCAGCTTTCATATACAGTATGTTATTCTTATGTATACTGTTATTCTGCAGGTTATTCTTTATTTGGGAAACAGTTAACAAATTAAGTGTTCTTCACAACTTTACAGTGACTATACACAAATGACAAACAGAATCACCAACATTAACACAGCAGGCATCCCACACAAGCAGAGAGCAGCTGGTGATTATAAATCTTTGCTCAATGATTTCTTGTTAGCACTGTTTTTCTCCATGATAAAAATTACTTGAATGCTGAAATCAGCTACATTCCTTTTCAGACAGACATCAAGCGAGAGTTGACCTCAACAGGTATGCCAGAAGCACGCTGCTTAAAATAGCGTCCCAGGCGTATTTCCCACACGGCCACCCGAACAGGACAACAGCGGCAACTATTACATTGTACTGCACAACGGCTTCATGATTACCCAAGTGGACATATTAAAAACTCAACACACCCAAATGTAGGTCTGCTGAAATAATTTCCATTTCACCCAATCACTATGGAAACTAGAGACCAAAATAGAGTTGAAAATGTGCCGCAGAAGTAGTAACTTCTAACGTGTAAGCAAGTAGTTTTTGCAGTACTGGATATTGAAAGTGTATTTATTTATAAAACAAATTCACAAAATGAAAACCTCACATGTAGCTACATTTTAAAATGACTACGTATTCCTATTAGAAGGCTCCTTCATACCAATAATTTCATCCATCCATCATACCATTCATTCATGGGAAACCTAAATACCAAAATAATGGGAAAACCAATTTTCCATAAAACATAAAAGAGGTGTCACATGTTTGTTAAGCAAAACCTGCACCCCTGTTGTTAATCTGATTGTCTACACTGTTTTGTGACTTTCAATTAACTTTTTAGATTATGGCTTGGTTTATTGATGAGACTGATGACAATAAATCATAATTGACTGGTAATCATATTATTATAAAATAATAATCTATAAATCAAATCCTGATATTTTGCCAATAATTTAGTATACTCTCCAGCTAATCTAGGACAAAACTAGCAAATACTTTGGTCCCCAGTGACTGGAGTGAAGTGGACCTTCTGCTCCACGTGAATTTCAGTGAGGATGTGAGCAAGAAGTGAAAAACTGAACTAAAAAAAAGATAACTGAAATCGAGCAAGTGTTGGATTGTGGCCAATTATCATCTTTTTGTTGTTGTTTAGTTGCTCACTCCACTCCATACTGAGCAGAGGTACAACTCCACTCTTTAAGAACCAAAGAGTTTCTGTATTAGCTGAAGATTGTACTCAGTTATCACTGACATGATAGCAACATTTGATTCACAAATTATTATACTTATAATATAATAACTTATAGAATCTATTCCCAGTGTCAGTAACCGTCTGACCGTTAGTATGCCAGAGTAAACTTAGATAAACCAAAGGAGAAATTTAGATTTGTATCCTCGCCTAAAGTGTTTTCTAAATTAAACAGTGGATAACACCATGATAGCAATGATCCCATGTAGAAAGACGCCACTGAATCTAGTCAGCAACTCCTTGACTACAACTATACCAAAGTACATAGAAACACAACAAAGCATATATGTTCTACAAAGGTTTTAGTGATGATAGGACCAGGCGGACTCTCCATTTTGGCCATTTGGATACCCAAGGTACCTAAAGTGTGCCAAATGGGTTTTTTACCCCTTGGAAGGGAATCTGGCTGCAAAATACTACTAATTCCACTACATGAGAATATGTGCACACAATGCAGCCTCAGGCCATGACATTTACCCTGAGCAACATCATATTCCACCATTGTGCATAGTATAAAATCAGTAAAAACCAACCAAGTATATGATTTTGTCTCAAAAGGAGTCGTTTTATTACAAATATCAAATATGAAAAAGTAACATTTAGATATATAAAATACAACAAAACCACAGAATCCAAAAAAAGCTATGCACGTGCTATAA
>OMOT01065171.1:0-10191 GCA_900312575.1 Acanthochaenus luetkenii | reverse complement strand
AGGTGGCAGGCAGCAGGTCCGGAGGAGCAGGTTGTTCCTCCGGCTCGTTAGACTTCCTGCTAACTAACGTCTTCTTTGCACGCAGCCGCAATGGCGACTACCCAATCGGGGGCGTATGTCAATTACGCCCTGGAGAGCCGCTTTATTCAGTGCGAGCTGTTCTCAACCAATCACGTGAGGGCTCGTTCGAATCCATTCAACTTTCGCTGCTGCCGTTAGGCGTAAAACATTACGCCCTTCGGCACTCAGACAAAGGCTGCAAGCAGTGTTTTTTCATCAGTCATCCCACTTTTCTATTAGAATATATCATTTATGTGAATATAACTATTTAATTTCATACACATACAGGACCACAATTGTACAAATTATTGATCTATTGGAATAGTTTTTCCACCTGGGCCGGCCGGTAGGGCGGCGCCCTAGCGCCCCTAATGGACGACACGCCACTGCCTCCGGGTGCTCCGGTTTCCTCCCACAGTCAAAGACATGCGAATATATGTGTTTGTGTGTAGTGTGGTGCATGGTGTGATGTACTATGTATATGATGCATGCAATGTAAAGCCCTTTGAGACATGCTTGTATGGGGGTGGCAGTAGCTCAGGAGGTAGAGTTCCCGCCCCGCAACTTCAAGTCCAGCTCCTCCCGAGAAAAAAAATCTGTCGTAGTGTCCTTGAGCAAGACACCTAAACCCCAAATTGCTCCCGTTGAGCAGGTTGGTACCTTGCATGGCTGCCTCCACCAACGGTATGACATGTAAGTCGCTTTGGATAAAGGCGTCTGCTAAATGCTGTAATGTAATACGATAGGAAATGATAAAGAGCGCATGTGCGAGATAAGCCGAAAGCCTGGCAGCTTCTCTACGGAGCCCCACAAGGCTCACAGTGAGGATTTATTTACTTCGTTCCCACCGCATCGCAGTTTGAAAATAACATCATTGGACAGTAAGAAACTAACTTTAAAATAATGCTTATGCTAATTAGAATAAAATAAGACATGTAAATGCTCTTATCATTTTCAAATGCCTTGGGCATGCGCTGCATTTACAGCTTATTATGACCGCTCGCCACTGCTGTATGTAATTCAGAAATGTTAAAAAATGAAATAAAAAACTTTCAACTCTTCCCTTTGGATTTTCCAGAAATTGAATGGAATTTTCCCTGTCACTAATTGGCTAAAAGGTGGCACTGCATTATCGGTGGGTGACAAAATGTTTACTATAAGCTGGTTTTCTCATACCATACTATATAAAGATATGATGTGATGTTTGAAACAGGCCTCAGGGTACGCCAGTGGGGATGATGCACTGGACGACAGAGAGACTGAGGAAGAACTGATGAAGAACACAAAGGAGAGAAAACACGACACAGCACGGGTAGGATGGATGGATGGATGGATAAAGGGATAGTGGGATGAATGGAAAATGGATGGGTGGTTAGTCTGTTAAACACTGTGTGTGGGTGTGTGTGTGTGTGTGTTGTGTCTGCTCCTGTCTGTGATGCAAACTTCCTACTCCTCATCAACAGGAAACTGATACAGCACTCTTTATGTGTGTGTATGTGTGTGTTTCTTCTCTGTCTTTGACCCTCCCACAACCAGGAAATCAGTCTGACCCCAAACATCCCATAATCAACACTGACTTTGAAGCTGTAAAGGAACCTGTCCACCATAAGCTGAATAACTGTTACCAGATATTAAAGTCATGGTGGACGCTTCCTTGTCTTTATGTCTTACGCCTTCAGAGGCAACATGTCAACATGACAGACAATCAGTGAACAGTTCTGACATTAGAATGTTTTTCAGTATTACAACATTATATTTTTGTACTATTATAATGTAGGTAATTCTATGATTACCTCCGCCAATGGAGTTGGTGGGAGGTTATGTTTTCGCCTCTGTCTGTTTGTCCGTCTGTCTGTCCGCCTGTCTGTCTGTCTGTTTGCAGGATATCTCAAAAAGTTATGAATGGATTTGGACGAAACGTTGTAGAAAAGTAGGTCATGCGCCAACTTAGAACTGATTCACTTTCCACAGCCACTGGCTAAACGGGGGCGTGGCAACGGGTGTGGCCAATCACTAACTTCCCAACGTATTTACATAACGGCACACAACTTTGACTAAACATTTGTAATGGGCCAAGGAATAGCTCATTAACATTTCACGCTTGACAGTCCTTAGGACGGCGTGATAATGATAGCCGTGGCCTATTACTAAAAGCTGCATAACTTTCATACGGATTCACATAATACTACAAAACTTTGACGAAAGGTTTGTCATGGGCTATGGATGAACTGATTAAAGGTTAAATGTGTAATATTTCTGCTTTACTGAAGCATAATATGACTACTATATATCAGCAGGGGTTGCAGAATGATTGTGAGTGAAACAAAGTGTACACGTCACAACGCATGTGCGCTGGAGATTTGGCAGTTCTCAGTGGCCATGTGGTTCAGCTTGAGGAAGGTGGAGGAGGGGCGAAGCCTTGATTAGTTGTTGTAATGACATCGCTGAACGATAGAGGCCAGTAGTGGTTCCAGCAATTCTTGCCATACATTTTTGTTAATCGAATCCCGCCATGATTTCCTGTATTTTACTCTCAAACGGCCGTATACTGAAAATTTATTATTTCATACGGGGAACCTGTAACACCTATGCTCTATGGACGTCTGTGCTCTACTGAACACATTTTCTTGTCTCATTTGTTTTACTCATCTCTATTGTCTCATTCATTTCTCTCATCTTTCACTTTCTATTTTACTAATTAGTTTTTATCATCTTTCTCTTTCTGTTTTTCTCCTTTATTGTTTCTCATTTCTCTTACTGTAACTATTTTCCTTGTTCTTTTTCTCACAGTTTTTCTCATTCTATTTATCATCTGTCTGTTTTTCTCTTTCTTTTTCTCATTGCTGTTTCCTCATTCAATCTTCCCATCTCTATTTTTCTAAATGTTTAGCTGTTTTTGTCATTCATTTTTGTCATCTCTATTTTTCTCCATTATTTTTCTCACAACAATTTTTTTCCTCTTTTTTCCTCATCTCTGTTTTCCTAATTTATTTTCTCACATGTCTCTCTCATAGGAGGAGGACAGTGTTCCAGTAAGAGCTCCGCCCACTGAGTCTCCGGAGGTGGAGCTAGATGAATATTCTGGTCACCTGAGTCCTACGGATCCCAGTGAGGAAAAGCTGGAAGGTCGGCATGAACCTCACTTTATCCATTTATTCAATTTCTGCCACAACGATGTACTAATCCATTCAACCTCTATGAGTTTATGAACTTGTTTCTGTTGAACTGTGGTCAAAATACTCTGTTCAAAAGTATCCATCGGAAATCTGCATCACTTGGTGACTAATATATAGGAAACACACTGCACTTTCAGGGTAGTCTTTTGTCCATGTCCATTTTTACAACATTTTGGATATTTTTTAAACTTTTTGAAATCCTTCAATAACATTTAGTGTCTCACAGTCAAGATCAATGCAAACAATCAGTACAGTAACAATCTGTCCAGTTCTACTATTTCATGCTGTGCTTACTATAGACATAAATTGGCCATCCGGATAGGATAAGATGGGGAAACGGGGTCGTTATAGCAGCAAATAGCAATAGGATCAGTGATGTAGCCAGGATTTGATCACTAGGTGGACAAATATATTTTGTGGGTAGCGTGCAATAATTAGATTAGATTAGATTATATTGCACTTTATTGATTCATTAATTAACATTAATATTAAAATGTAGACCGTAACATTTCATTAGGTTGATTTTTCAACACATAATGTCATTATTGAATGAACAGTGAATTTCCTCAGTGTAATAACATTGTAGTTTGACCCTTCTAAGCTATACATACCCTGACACATTAATAGCCAAATCACATTATTATTTAACATTGGGTCACAGACAAGGTCTACCTGCTAGTGTTGAACATCAAGGTAATAGCAATTTATATCAAGTTTCTCACGTAGTACACCTAATTACTATTGTAATTTATTTCTCCGCCAAAAAGTCAGTGTAGTCCTTTAAGGAGTATAGCTAACTCTATAGAGTTTATATCAGTCTCCTTTATACCTGTTACAAGGTTATTAAAGGTCTTGCAGACATAGACAAATATTTCAAAGTCAAAACAGCTTTCACCATAACAAGCAAACAAAAATACAAATTACATGTTTAGATTTGATTCATCGCTGATGTGGGTTAGATACTTGACCTCTGCATGTTGAGTATTCAATTCACTGTGGTACATATGCTGCTGCAAACTATGCAAACTTGTATCATTCACGAAATATACAAATATGCCTGTTTATTCCTTCGAGCGCTGATTCTAAGACCCGTTAAATGTGGCATTAACATGCATCTTGTATCCGGTTTGTGTCTAGATCTGGTACAACTGAATCACACCTGACAGGAACACGTGTCTCCAGTATAAGCTACACATTCAACTCGGATTTCTCTTTCCCTTGACAAAATGCAGGTTGCCGTTCACGTCACTTCCTATAGTAATGTTTACGTCCTTAAAAGCGTACAGTAAACACCTCACTTGTTCGCCATCCACTAATACCCTTGCAATCCATTTTATGACAAGTGTGTTATATTCCCAGTTGCCTGCCTCCTGTTTGATTTGTTTTATTTCCTTTTACGTAGTGTATATACGGTATACGAATTGGAGACACATTGCACATCCACTTTGTTGTTAATGTGGCCAAATGTGTCTCTGACCACCTCTGGAGGTGATTTGGGTGATTGGACCTTCAGTGCATCTTGACTGTATTTACACCTGGATTCTTGCACTATCAGACTACAATCCTGTGACCCAGGATGCACGTTAATGCCAGTTGGAACGGGGGTTCATGTTGAGCGTTTCCTCATAGTAATCTGATTGGTCAAGCCGGTTGATTATATCATATGCTGTGTGCAGGGCCACACCAGACAGAGGAGCCAGGGGAGAGGTCAAGAGACGTAAGTTCAAAGGTCAAAGGATGTGTCAAAGGGTGTCCTGTGGTCTCGCTGGGCTAAAGCGTATACCGTTTCATACCCTCGCTCTCTTTCTCCTATCTTTGCTGTCACTCTCCACTGCATACTATTATACCATATGAGCAGAAGACATGCCTTCAAAATAATCTTAATAAAAATATGATGTGCCACCATAGCTTCAGCTGGCACTGTCTGTGTGCCTTCTTTTCTCCATTCATACTTTCCTTCCCTCATTCAGAGTCTTGTCATTTCTTCTCTCTTTTCTCTTTGTCCTTTCCTGTTCTCCTGTTCTCCTTTGGCAGTTTGTTGCATCTCAATAGTTTTAACTGGCGTCCGTTACTTCCGTCCTATCCTTCTCTCATCTCATCTTCCTTCTTTTATCACCTTATTTCCTTTCCTTTGCTCCTCTCTTTATTGCTAATGATTGGTTATAGTAAGTCAACTACATTTCTTTTCTATTCTATTCTGTTCTGTACTGTTTCATGCTATGCTATTCTATCACTTTCCGCTGTAAAAGCTCCAAGGATAAACATTGTTGAAAATCAAATCGTGTCAAAACATCTGGTAGACCCCTCTCCAAAATGTCAACTCTTTTTACAACGTATTTTCAATTTTCTACACAACAGCTTGTCTTAATTACAATCTGTGTTGTCTGTAGACACATAATATGAGACTGGCGTCCGTTCACCAACACTGTCACTCTTCTTTTTTATTGATTTTCAGGGTCACATCAGGCAGGGGCCAAAAGGAGAGAGAGGGGATCCAGGACCTGGAGGCCCCCCTGGTCCACCGGGTCCCTCTCCTCCATCTGGGCATGGAAAACTAAGCGAGGCCCAGGCTCAGCCAGGACCAAGAGGGCCACAAGGCCCAATAGGGCCCCCTGGATCCCCCGGACAGCCAGGGAGAGATGGACAACAGGTGTGTGTGTGTGTGTGTGCGTGTGTGTGTGTGTGTTCTTGTTTTGCTACACCTACAGAGTGGGGACATTTTTATAAAGTGAGGCCATATTCACCGTCCTTACCTCCACAAGGGGTTCGTTTAGGGTCCAGGCTTGGGTTTAGGTTTGAAATTAAAAACAGAATTAAGTTAGGATAAGGATTATAGGCATGTAGTGGTGAGGGTTAAGGTGAGGGTTAGGGGCATCCCTGTCATGTGATCTTCTTTCTGCCATTCCATTCTCAACCCCTGTCTCTCTTTCACGCCCTCTCTCTCTCCACAGGGAAGCAAGGGTGAAAGTGGAGACCCAGTAAGTTATTTATCGGTTCTGTTCTCTTCCTCCATACTGCCTCCCTACCTTCTTCTGTCTCTCCTTCCCCTCATAGATCCCCAATATTACCCCCTCATTTCCTCCCTCCTTAAATCTTTCACATTGCCTGCTAAACTGACAATTTCAAAGTTGTGACTTTCAATTCTATGTAACCATTTTGGAAAATAAATGACCTCATTACCTGCAGTTTATCATGCAGTGTCTCTGAAATACAGATGATCCGGTCTTTCAGTGTTGTCATGTTATCAACTAAGGTTGTAGAAAGTGCCATTAATTGCATTGTGTTTGTTGTTGCTATCGATCAAGAGTCACTGTCATCTTAATAAGATGGTGGACATCTCATGTTTGGCTGTGGTATCATTCCGGTCACTGTGTTTCTTTCATTGTTATGCTTTAGACCACATGTATGAACTAAAGTGTGTTTTCACCTCCAGGGTGAGAGAGGACCTCAGGGGTTCCCAGGTCTGGCTGGAGAGGCTGGAGCCAAAGGAGAGATGGTACTACAAAACGACTCAAGATGCAATTAGTCATGTATTACCAGGGTTGGGCTCATTACTCTAAAAAGTACTATATTACTCATGTCTCGATGTTCATTTCTTTTATATTATCACTTTGCTTATTTCTGCCCGGGACTAGCAATTTGTTGCACCACTCATTATATCACTTTTGTGTAACAGACCCAAAATTAGTAATTGTGTCATCTCTTCTCTTCAGAAGCTGAGATAACTCAACTACCTTTCCTGTGAATGATCATGGCAACCAATGTCAAATGTTCTTGTCATTCTCTCGTTTTTTGTCTTCTCCTCCTGTCCTCCTGTCCTGCTCTTCCTCTCCTTCTCCCCCCCCCCCTGTTTCCAGGGAGACCGTGGAATTGGTTTACCAGGCCCCCCTGGCCTCCCCGGCCCTCCTGGACCCCCCAGATCACGCAGTGTACCTGTGAGTGTCTCATGCTTTGAAATGTGTAAGATGTTGTACATATATTATGAATGAAAGGATGGCTAGACATTTTGAATTTCTGTCTTTTCTTCACCAGACACATTATGGCACTTGTGTTATTATCCCATGTGACAAACCCAACCAGTATGGCACATACAATAGGTTAAAACAAACAATAAAAAGTGCTGTATTTGCAAATACTGTTTGGGCCCAGGCCTGCGCCACACATCAAAGTGAATGTAGAAGAGAGATGAGGATACCCTACAAGGATCTTCCCTTTATAAGAAAAATAAATGAAATAAAGTTTGACCTAGAAACCAAGGATTCTGTAGATACATGTAACAGTTAAACCAACTATAGTATAATGATTAAACATATATCCTATATCCGAATCAAGCCTAGCTGTTAAAGAGAATAAAGGGCAAGTGGTTTGAAGCTTGATTATGTGGGCCAAGCTTTCGGGGTCACACACTGGTTGTGTGTTTTGTCTGTGTTTTAGTATGGAGCAGATGCCCTGGGCTCTGGGTTTGGAGACGTGGACAGCGACACTGAACTCATCAGGGTAAGAGAAAGACCTTTGAGACAGATGGGATATTCTTCACAAATCCTAGCCATATGACTAGAGAGAAGCAGTAAGGAATTTCCATTTGAAGAATTTGCCATATTAAAACCCTCTCTCCTCCAGGGTCCTCCTGGACCACCAGGACCTCCAGGACCCCCTGGACCTGCAGGACCCAACCTGTCATCATCTGGCCCAGAAGAAGGCCTCTCTCCCGGGTATGTTGGACCATCTGGTGCCCCTGGCAAAGACGGCCTGGATGGGCTCCCAGGCAAACCTGGAATACCAGTAAGTTGCCTGCACTGTTTTCTCACAATGCGGATAAAAGACAGATTGTAATTTTTGTTGTTGTTGTTGAACTCAGTTTCAAAAATATGAACTACAGTCAAAGTGAAACTATTTGAACAGTGAACGAAAGTGAGTCTCTTGTATGGTTGAATCATATACAGCGTAATATGGATTTTAGGGTTGGAGCAATATATTGGTTTGCCGATATATTGGGCCGATATTGGGCCCAATATATTAATTATTGGATATCGGCCTATCAATACCTTCCACGTCCAATATGATGGAGGTTCCTCCCTGACCACAGCTACATAAAAACCCTATGTAAATCCTGCAATTACTTTTTTTTTCTTTAACATTTATTAATTAATTTAATTGTTCAATTATTTTTGTGTCAATTAATCCTTCATTTAAATGCAGGTATGTGTCGCAGAGTTTCCCTGTCATTGAATAGGTGGGGTGGGTCACCCTGCCTTAATAAGCTGTTAACCCTAAAATAATTTCATTATGATGGTCTAAATACTGTTTCAAAGGATGTTCCACCCTGACAAGAATACAATTCAGGGGCAAACACAGAATAATTTTGTTGGCATGAAAATGGTCAAAACTAAATATATTGAATTTTGGCATTAAAAATATCAGCTACTGGCGATTTCAGCCTAAAACTATCGGTATTGGCTTTCAAAACCCCATATTGGTTGAACCCTAATGGATTTGACTTGAAATTATGATATGTGAGGCAAAAGACTGTCTGCTTTTGACTTGGGGTCTCTATTGGTCTCTAGGCTAAAATCACTTGAAACAATGGCAGTAGCCACAAAGACTGACTTGAGCTCATTTTCATAAATGTTTTGCACTGGCTGCGACGGCACCTGGGCTTGGTTTTCCAAAAGCTTCATAGCACTAAAGCATTTTTGTATTTCTGCACTTCAGACTGAAGAAGTGCTAATGCCTGTGAAGCACAAATATAAACTATTCCAAAAAAAGGGTTCCATATCCAGTTTTGGCATTGTATTGCAAACCTTTTGTGTTATGAAAATGTTGTATTGTGCTTTGGAAGAGTTTGTCTTTATACTTGAGTTTCATGGTGTATCTGTGAATGCTATGGCTCTCCCTTCTCATGGTTTATTTGTGGCGTTACAGTATTTCTGTCTGTCTCTTTCTCTGCTATCATTGACTTGTCTGTTCCCTCCGTCTCTCGTCTCTCCTACCGTTCCATTTGTCTTATTCTTGTATCTGTTTTTATCTAGTCCCAAGTTAATGTGTTTATTTTATACATTTTTTCCTTTCCAGTTAAATTTCATCTGTACTATATGTTGGTCCTGTTTAGATCTAGTATCAGTATTCATTATTTTATGTGTGTTTTATGTGTTTGTCAGTGACCAGTCTGTCTTCTGTCTCTTTTCCCTACTGCTTTTGCTCTCTCTATCCTTATTCTCCACCAATCTTACCCTCCTTTATCTCTCTTCCCTTCTTCTCCCTCACAAATCATTCTTATTCTTCTGTCCCTCTTCTCCTCCTCTCCTGCCATCTACTCTCTCGCTCTCTCTCTCTCTCTCTTTCACCCCCGGTCTCTGTTTCAGATGTTTGAGGATTGGTTTAGTGGTTCTTGGCCTGATGGTTCAGGTTTAGGCTCAGATTTGTCCTCTGAGTTCGGCCCAGACCTCGACTCTGGTTTCAGTTCTGGTTTCAGTTCTGGCTCTGGTTCTGGTTCTGGACTTGACTTCGGGTCCACTCGGGGTTCAGGCGAGGTATATTGCCCTGGTTTGCTTGGTAAACCAGCAGGCACTAAAAGGCAGAAGTACAGTCAAAAGTATTGAGTATTGAGGCAGCAAGTTAAAGATTTACACAAAACAAAACAACATATTTGTAATTCCCTGTCCCACGTGGTTTCTTCCCCTGTCAAAGGCTGTAAGAAATGTGTATTAGTGGATTTGAACCCGTTTTTTAGATTGGTGACTCATCTATTGTACAGATGTCCCATCAAAAGATAAACGTGGGACAAAAGAACAGAGTGTCATCTTTTTATTATGTGCCCGAACTGCCTTCTATGTTAAACCATGTTAAAACAATGACACCCATGAAAAAGTCCAACTTTAGCTCACTGCCCCAATACTCTGACTTAATCTCCAACCATGTTGTCTTTACTAACGGCTGGCTGGTTTTACTGAAATGG
>OMOT01065163.1:2820-22490 GCA_900312575.1 Acanthochaenus luetkenii | reverse complement strand
ATTAGAGGTCTTGGGGCCGAAACGATCTCAACCTATTCTCAAACTTTAAATGGGTAAGAAGCCCGGCTCGCTGGCTTGGAGCCGGGCGTGGAATGCGAGCCGCCTAGTGGGCCACTTTTGGTAAGCAGAACTGGCGCTGCGGGATGAACCGAACGCCGGGTTAAGGCGCCCGATGCCGACGCTCATCAGACCCCAGAAAGTCGTACTAAAACATTTTGACAGAGCGCCGTGAGCGCCATGTACCACACAAAATCGCTTCGAGGTCAGTAAGCACAACCAGAATTAATCTATATATAAGGCGCTCCGGATTATAAAGCGCACTGTCGTTTTTTTAGCAAATTAAAGGCTTTTAAGTGCGCCTTATAGACCGGAAAATACGGTAGTTAGTATGTATGACGATGTAGTATGTATATGATGGTATTAGGGATGTGGTTTTGGCTTTTTTGGTACATGTATACACCCTGATTTTTGGCGTGTACCCGTGGTTAGCTGTAACACGACGTCATAGCCATAGAGGCCAATGACAAGTCAACTCAAGTTCATTTATTTATATAGCCCTTTATCACAAGCATGTCTGTCTCAAAGGACTTTACAGAAAATGAGCCAACTAGATCCACCTGAACGTCAATCAGAGGAATTTACAGAATAGTAAAAGACGAACAGAAACAGAATCAAGTACAACACTGACACTGGTTGGGAACGCAGGTAGCTGCTAGAAAGTAAGCAAACGGTTATGAAGGATTAACGTTAGGAGGTAAATATAGGTTAGAATATACTTTACAGTTTCAAATTGTTTTCATAAAATAAACTAGTTTCATGAAGTTCTAATAAAACAGCCTTTGTTATTGTTACAGACCTTCAACCATCCTGATTACATCATGTGAGATGCCTCTCGTGACTATAACTATGGTAGGCTACTATTATTATAATACAACGTCTATTATATTATAACACAGGGTACTACTACTAATAATGATACACAAATAAAGAAAAGTTCAGTTTTTTGTTTTTTTTGTAATAAACAAAACATTGATTGCCAACAGCATTACCGTAATCAATAAGCCACAAAATTACATTTCTCAATTTCAACTCGACTCCAACACACTTTCTCTCCCATGCCCTCTACAAGGGTTGGCCTGACCATTGATTTGCCGATCGAAGCTCACTGTGTGACATCATAACCTTATAGTGACCTTATTGCACTTAATGGCTTTTTAGAGACGGAAGGCTCAGGGTGTATTCTTACAGGTCTCGGTATGCTCTCCTGTGACATGTATCACAATTGTACGTGCTTGGTGTGGCTTGGACGTAAGCATTCCCCTGGCGCTTGTTTTTCTGCTCCCGGAGGAATATGTGTCGGGGGAGGGGAGTGTGACGTGCCGGCGGTTTACAAAACTATCTAGGTGAGCAGCCTGTGTTTGTTTACCTGCAGCAACGTAGGCTACTATTAGGACAAATAACTTGGATGATGGATTCTTATAATGATTGCGAAACCGAAACGTTATACTTTCGCTTTGTCTGCACTGGCTACAGGTTTGAGACAGAATACACAGAACTCTGACACGGAGGAGAAGAGAGCAAGAGTAGAGAGAGAGGCTGAAGAAGGTGTACCGCCATCAGAAGTTGTGGCTGAGGCTAGACCAATAATTTCGGGGGACTTTTTGTGTTCTTGCAAGAGGTGCAAGAAGATGCCTAGAGAGGAGGAAAGTTTGTGTTGTAGGCAGTAGGATCTGTTGCTACCGAATGCCATTGAAAACCTTGATGTATATCTGTAGATAACACCGATGCCATGGACTTTCAAGCGCTAATAAACCGGGCAGTTATAGAAACCTTCTTCCATGTCTACAAAATAAATTGAAGGAAGAGGCCCAGGCCAGAGGGACCGAACTGACAACTCAACTCTAAGTTATCCTTGCTAGTCGGATAATACTGTAAAGACATGTACAGTGCGAAGTGCGGCCGGTGAAATAGTTCTGTTTCAAATAAAACAACTTTTCAACATTTACAGGAAAGCATGCTGAGACCTGTAAGAATACACCCTGAGCTTCCTGTCTCCGAAAAGCACATTTATCATAGTTTCCAAAGCACTTAAGATTGCACAATAGGCGTATATTTTAGCCCAGTAAGAGCCTGCAGGAAAACTGTAGAAAACTCAATACTGAACCGATCAGTTAAATGATGGTCTCTGCGTGTCAGTTGCATGGTAGAAAGTCTGCAAATAGGGTTTAAGGTTCAAAATGGTGAACTTGTACTTTTAAAGGTAATATGTCAACAAGGAACCGATAAGGGAATCATTAAGGAATTGGGTTGTTTAGAGGGAATCCGAAAGGAATCGCCATTGATCAAAATCGTGTCAACTCCCAAACCTCTTTTAATTTTTTAAATCCCCAATTACACAGCATCCAAGTCCCCGCCGGAGAAGACGCGCTATGACACTTCCCTTAGCCAGCTGACCCAGAAGTTTGTGCAGCTGCTGCGGCGCTCCACTGATGGGGTGGTTGACCTAAACATGGCTGCCCAGGAGCTCAACGTCCACAAGAGACGCCTCTACGACATCACCAATGTCCTGGAGGGGGCACACCTCATCAAGAAGAAGTACACGAATAACATCCAATGGATGTAAGTAGGTATGTGTGTGTTTGGGGATGGAACTTGCTGCTAAATGCACATTTGGACTAATTGTGTTTATATAAGATACAAGTTTAATGATCCTCTTGGGGAAATTGTGTAATTGCGGTAGCAATTAGTAATAATAGGATATAGCAAAGATAAATGGAATGTGAATTAAAAAATGTAGCAACTGGGCAGTGTGAAACAACAATTACAACACCAGAACGTATTGAGTAAGGAACATAAGAATGAAATTTATGCATTACAGCTGGGATCGACATTAACGCTTGTCTTGGACAAGTAGACATTTTGGTCGGACAAGTTAATGTTGAAGTAAAAGTACATCTTTTATAACTGCTGTATTTATAAATGAGAGTGAATGTCATTATGTAAGGTACACAGTAGAGTGACTACACTGTAGTTTGTACCAAGGAGGTTAGTACGAGTAAATAGACTCTGTCCACTCCCCTGATCTCGCTTCAAACCAATATGGCTTCTGCCATTGATGTTTTAGAAATTATTTTCAATTCACTTGATCACACTGGAGCTGGAGGTGTACATTTATCCGTCAAGTTTTGATAAACCGCCACCGACAGCGTCGTCGTATTCTCTCTTCATATGAACCCGGTACTTTTAATTGACGTACTGTCTGTGGATCACATCATTCAAAAACACTCCGACCATAACAGTTCTCTCTAAAATTATAACGTTACATAATGTAACAAGTGTTGTGCCAGTTGTCCAGTGCAGTTCAGGTACACATTACTCATGAATTTAGTTAATAGTGAGTTAGTCAGTAGCTGAATCCAGGGTCCAAAATGTATCTTTAGCATCACTTTAAAGAGATGAATGAATACATAACATACTTTGTACAACTTTTAATTTAAAGAGTTCAGAGTATCAGACTTTGGACATTTTCTTCTAAAAAAACTGCAGCTATCAATTCATACGGTTCAGACTTCATCATTAGACATGTCAAAACCCTGCTCAATATGATCCTTAAATTTAGACCTCCGACTTCTTATGCCATCAGCGTGCCACAACTGAACAGCAGCACTGGGTTGTCACTAGGGGTGGGAATCTTCAGTCACTTCACGATTCGATTACGATTCAGCGCTACGATTCGACTACAAAATGATGATCAATGCATCTCAATTTCTGATATATATATATAAATATATACTGTATATATATTTTATCCCCTTTTTCACCTAATTTTGTGATGTCCAAGTCCCCCTTGTCAATAACAGAAATACAATCAGGTGAATGAACTCTTTTATTTAAACAGTTTTGTAACAAATGAGTCATTTAATATAAACAGCTGCCTCTTTTCAAATAAATAATTTCAACCAGTGGAAATTGATTTTTTTTTTGTACTGCATATCAAAACATCAAAATAAAAAGCAGCTGTAGATAAATTGCGCCTGTGGCTTTAAGAGTGTTGCATTCTGGGTAGTTACGGCAGACTTGTTTTTCATGTTTGTATACATGCGGACATGTGTCTAGCAGTCAGTGGAGCGGTGAAGACAGCCAGCCCAGTGAAATGTACCTTGCTTTACACTTTCTTTATATTACTGGTGGACTTTCAGTTTTTTCCTTTGCTCCATGCTCGGTGTGGTACATGCAGTGACACAAAACAGCACAACGTGTACTTTGCTAGAAATCCAATTATTTCTTGCAACTTCTAAAAAGGTGCCAATGATATTGTCCAGGCCATTTTTTGGATTTCTGTGTGGAATAAGCTAGGATTCAGTATTAGTTTTTTCAGCTCTCAGTATTTTAAATACAATTCCTTAAATAACTACACAATGTTACAGAACAAGCTCAAAGTTAAAGTAGAAATCCATGTTCTCTCTCAGCTCTACTTGTACACACAGAGAATCCATGGCATTTGCAGGCATGAGATTACTGAATAAAATGTAGCAAAGTACTCGTTCTGCTGTTTTGTGTCACTGCATGTACCACACCGAGCATGGAGCAAAGGAAAAAAGCAGAATGAATAAATGAAATGCCTGAGACAGAAGATTGTAGCCAAGCATGGACAATCTCAAGGCTACATGTCCATCTCTAGTGACCTTGATGTTCCCGTGTCCACCGTGTGCAATGTTACCAAGAAGTTTAAGGCCCAGTGTAGCCAACCTCCCTGGAAAAGGACACAAGAGGAAAGTTGACCAAAGATTGCAGTGAAGGATTGTTGTAACGGTGGAGGATCTCGGACAACTGCAAAACAGATTCAAGCTGACCTTCAGACACAAGGTACAACTGCTTCAACTTGAACCATCCATTGCTAACTCAATGAAAGGGGGTTCTATGGTAGGAGACCTAGGAGGACCCCACTGCTGAGAGACACACACAAGAAAGCCTGGCTGGAGATTGCCAAAACACACCTGAATAACCAAAATCCTTCTGGGAGAATGTCTTGTGGACAGATGAGACCAAAATCGCATGAACTCTATGATTACAGGGGGGGGGGAATGAAGCATTAAAAAAAGAAAGAACATTGGACCTCATTCTGGAACGCAGTTGAGAAAAAGTTAAGAAGACATTTATTTAAGTCCACTTATGAAGTTTCCGGGACAATTCTGTCATTCCTGAACGGTTTCTTATCTGGGATTCATTCTTAGCTAAGAACAGGATTTAAGAACATGAAAGAACAGTCGTAAGTCGGCCAGATTGGAGTGTGCCGTGTTCTTAAGGGCTGAATTTGTGAGAAATCACGAGTTCACATCATTTCTACAGACATCCTCAGATTTAAATACAATAATAATGATAAATATGAAAATATTTGTATCATTAACAATTACGTTTCACATTTATAGTCATGATTCTACGAGGCATCGTGAAATAAATAGAAATAAATAAAAGCACTACACAAAGACTGCAAATGGCAGTGAATAAATAGATGAGCACTAAACTCAGTCGTGTGGATAAACCCATAGTGCAATAGAATGGACACTACATTCTGTAAATAAACTGGTGAATATCCATAACTAAAATATATCATATCATGGGCCTACATAATATAGATGGGACCTATTAAGATACTCATGTATTTAAAAGGAAAAGGATCATTATTATTCAATCTTTAGTTTTCTTCAGTCTTGTCTGCCCCTCCATATTTGTCTGAAGAGCTGATCTTTCCCAGCAGTTTCCGATTGCTCATCAGATGAGCATGAAAGTCTTTGCACAACGTTCCATTGAAATTGTATTGCACTAAAAGAAGTGACTCAACAGACAATTAACAACTTGGCATTGTATTCAACGTGAGCGCTCCGTGCGAAGGAAAGATTCACTAAGTGCAACATGCAATACAAATTCAAGTTCATTTATTTATACAGCCCTTTATCACAAGCATGTCTCAAAGGACTTTACAGAAGTTCAAGTTTGTTTATTTGTCATTCCAATCATATCCATATAAACATAAGTAGAATGACGATGATGATGAAGACAAAAACACATACATTAAAAAACACAAGGACAAATAAGAGACCAGTGCTATACTAAAAATATCTAATATAGATAAAATGAGCCAACTACATCTAACTGTCAATGGAATTACTGAAGTTTAATACAAACTCGTAACTGTGCGTAACACCAGTGCGCCTTATGCAAAATTTTAAATAGTTGATGCGTAATTTTACACTTATGGAACGAAAAACAATATTACAAATAATAATTTTCAGGGGAAATGGTCGGTGGAAAAAGCAACGCAAAAACCCGGACATTTTAAGGAATTCATTCAAAACAGACAGACGGACAGATGTTTGAGGACCCAGAAAGAGGACATGTCTGGGTAAAAGAGGACGTTCTCATGTGAGGCTGCTGTACCGTTCATTAACTTGCAAAATAGTCTTAAAAACCAACATGAAAAAGAATCGCGATCATATCGTGGATCGTGATCATACCTGAAAACAAATCAAGATATTATATTTTTGCCATATCGCCCACCCCTACTCCAGGACTCCATAGTCTCAGACTAACTGAGCCATATTTAAGCCACGTTCAAGCAAGCCACTTAAATGTCCTAGTTTAACTAGTCCAAATTAGACCTACTCCTGGCTTAATCTAAGCCTTATCTGTGAAACCGCCCATATGTCTTCTATCAGATAAGTAGAATCTAATCCATGAAAGCGTAGGGCCACGGATGCCTGTATAGTTCGCTTGGCGGTTCTGAAGTATATTGTGATCAACCGTATCAAATGCCTCGCTCAAATCAAGTACGATTAGAACAGAGGAAAAGTCTGAAGTCATTTACCACCTTTGTGAGAGTGGTCTTAGTGCTATGGAGAGACCTGAAGCCAGATTGAGACAGTTCAGAAAGACTATTGCAAGAGAGAGTCAGTTGATTGGATAGCTACCGGTACTATTCTTTCCTAGACTTAAGAGATAAAGGGGAGATTAGAAATTGGTCTATAGTTTAGGACGTCCGGATCAAGGTTAGGTTTTTTTAGTAGAGGTTTAATCACTGCTATTTTAAAGGCACAAAGCCAGAGGAGAGGAAAATATTAATGGGAGGTATTAATGATTTTGAGCAAAGTGGGGCTTGGTATGAGAAGGAGTTCCTTAACCACTTTTGTTGGATAGGCAGGTACTATCCGACCCTAAATACTATTTTGGAAAATGTATCTAGGGAGACTGCAAGAGTATGCTGGTGGTCTCCAGGTCACCAGATGCTCATTGAGGGCGACCAGAACCCTCATTAGGTAGTGCATATATGATCTCATCTCTAATACAATCGTTTTGTTTGTTTTTTGTTAGTAAATAATGTTAGAAAATCACCAGCTGTAAATGGAGAGTTAAGTACAGGAGAGGGTTTTGGGGTAATTTTCCGCTACTGTGTTGAATAGGAATATAAGGTTATTTTTGTTAGCATGGATTAGCACTGAGAAATAGGAGGCCCTAGGATTGGAGAGCGCATGTTTGTAGTTCAGTAGGCTATCGTTCCAAGCTAGCCGAAAAACCAAGTTTGGATGAGCGCCATTTGCGTTCTAGCCTCCTCTACGCCTGTTTTTGTGCACATGTAATGTATAAATGATAAGCCTTTACCGTTACTAAGCCATACAGTAAGTTTGTTTCCATGTGTTTTTGATAATTGAGTGTATAGGCCTACATTCAAGGTTCTAAATGGGGAAACGTGTTTTAATCTGAATTTAGATTAGCAGAATTTGAGTGCATATAGATGTTTGTGTGTGAATAAACAATGAAATATATCTCAAATTACATCAGTTAGGCCTAAATGGCAATATAATAGGACTAGCTACCAATGCACACTTTAAGTTCTGCTTCAACCTCTAGATCTGACAAGATGCTGTATCTGTTTGCTGTATTATTCTCACTGTTCAATAGATGCACTTGTTGTCCTCAGTTATCCTCGCTTTGTCTTATTCTTATCTACTGTATATCCTAATCCTTGACGCTGCGGTGACCCAATTTCCCCATGGAGATCATTAGTTTCAGCTAATCTAATCTACTACTGTATGTGTGTTTGCGTGAAGTTATTGGTATGGTGTTAATCCTCTATTGTTACTTGATGTGTGTGGGGACAGGGGCTGTCAACTGAATGCGGACAGTGATCAAGTGTTCCAGGATCTCAGTGACGAGGAGAGGAAGCTGGATGAGCTGATCCAAAGCTGTACGCGTCAGGTTCACCAGATGTCTGAGGACCGACGGAATCAGAGATATCCTATTTATTTCCATTTGATTGTACCCCATAAGTACTGAATTGTGTCTGTCAGGCTGGGGACAAATGACACAACTTTTAGGCAGAGTATAGCAACAATTTAGTTTAGTTTGGGGGTTTTGCAATGAATGATCGGTACAGGGTGCTCTGTTCATTTTCATTCTGTGTTGTAACTCAAGCTCACGTTTTTGCCAGATTAGGGGGGTTGTGTAGTTTGAGAACTCTTGTAGTATGTTAACCAAATCCATCTCATCAAATGTGTGTGCCTCTACAATGATGAAAAAGACTAATGTCTTTTCAATTGTGCAGTGTGACCCCAGCTTTATACAATAACACGAGGTCATATTGGTGCTTTTCCTTGACCTTATGGCTCACTTTTGCCTATTTGACATATGAAGATGTAAAGAAGATCCCCAGTTTGAAAGAGCAGACGGTGATCGTGATCAAAGCCCCTGCAGAGACGAGACTGGAGGTGCCACACCCAGAGGAGGTAAAACACTTAACATACTGATGATTTGTTAGTTTCATCCTTTTTCCTTATAGAGCTCAGCATAATAATCAGATATCTAGTAAGTCAATACAAGTTATATATTAGAAAATTACATCATTGCCCTCTGCTGTTAGCATATAAATCTTCAATCTTAATGACATGAGATGACTGATAAATCCAACCTACAACTTGAAAACACTGATATTCTGTTTTGTTAGCCCAGCTTACACAGTAAATGTACATTTATTTGTATTCAACAATTATATTTATAGTCTGATTCAAAATTGAATTGCTTCATTGATTGATTTTATACATAGATGGCATGTTTGAATTTACGTGACCATTGTTATATTTTCTTTTATAGTCTGAATGAAATGGAAATATATTTTATATTACACAGCACCTGCCCTATATCTTGTTAATGAACGAGCTATTTCATATTGGCTAAGCACTAACAGGATTATTTCAGCTGTGCACTTCAAAATATGATATTATATATAAATTAATATGTGGAACCATTGAATACTGCTGAAATTGTTTTCAAACAATTTCTGTGAAAAATAAACGACAAGAAAACTGTACAAATATATAGATATTGATAGTTACTGCACTTTTCATTTGCATAATCCATACAGTTGCATGAAGTGCAAAGCCTAGTAAATACCAATATCTGTGTATTTGTAAAGTTTTAGGTCAAATGAATGGTCAGTGTTGATATATACAAAAATGTGCATTAATAATGCAATACTTGAGCACATTATCACGCATCTACATGTGACCTATTTTCCTTGACTTTGGATAGTCATTTTTCCTCAGTTTCACTGTTTGCGTAGTTACTGCACTTTGGTTTTGTAGGGCAGTATGGTCCCTCAATATATCGGTCTAACCCTAGTTAAGACTCGCAGTGAGTATTCAGAGGCTATAAAATGTGAGCGCTGTGTCCATCTGTCCTCTGTCCAGAGCCTCCAAGTCTACCTCAGCAGCACCCAGGGGCCCATTGAGGTGTTCCTCTGCTCTGATGATCCCATCCCTGCTGACGCCACAAACGGCTCTGTTGGCAATGGTTACTACAGCAAACACTCTCATGCGTCTGCGAAAGGGAACGACTCATTCCCCTTCTCCTCTTTGTCCTCCTTTGTCAAGGTGTCATCCCAAGGTGAGCCTTGCTCCTGAGGATCCCTTGGCCCCTCTCAGACCAAGTTCTCACTTGAAGTTGTAGGTACTCTGTCGCCTCGTCCTCGATCAACCACTTGCCAATATTGACCCTAGTCATCCAGGTGGATTGGATATTAGAACTCCTCCAGCCAACCATCTGCCAATTGGTATCAATAGTTGATAGAGCTTGGGTTATGTTCACACTAGTCTGCTTTTGTGAAACTCGGCTCCTTATTTATATTTTGGAACAATAAAGTGAATGGGGAGTGGCTGTAAGGTGGCCAATTTTGAAAAAGCACTGCCTGGCTTTATGCAGAGTAGTGACTCCCCTGGTAACCAGCCAGAGATTGTCCTACCATGATGTTGTAATCCAATGTTTTCAACAAGGAAATGGAACTCTGTATATATTGGGTATGGGGACCTTAAAAGTGTTTTGGGGGTCCCTCAGTGAATATATGGGCCAGTCAGTGTCATCCACCTCCAGGATGATGGATATGAGTTTAAGATTTTTGTTAAAAGGCCAATATTGACCCAATTATATTGGCAAACTAATATATAGGTCTAACCGTACTTTAGATAATTCTCAATCTTGTTTTGGGTTTTCCTGTCCACATCTTTTTTTTCTTTTTTTTCTTTTTTTATCTTGTGTCCATTTCCGCTCCTTTTCCCCTTTTTCTTTCCAGGTGGTGCTAACCACTCTTCCAGCAATAACGGTTTCTCCAACCAGCTGTCTGGGCTAACGCAACGCTCACCACCGGTTACTGTCACCCCTGTCTCCCCCCTTCCCACCTCCCTGACCTCTCTCCAAACCCCTTCCGAAGACCCAACAGACGTTTGTGACCCTCACCCCAACTCTGGCCCTGTCTCTCGGAGGGGAGGACTATCTCCTCAGCCTGCATGAGGACGAGGGCATCACTGATCTCTTCTCCTCCGTTGACCTGGACCAACTGCCCCTAGATATGCCCCTTATCTGAACTGTCCTCACTCTGCAGGCAGCTATTCAATTCGCAATCTTCACACAAACAGGATATCAAGGGCAAACATGAAAGGAAGAATCGCTGATTTGACTTTGTATCTCATAATGTGGAGTTTGTATTTGAATATGTGTTTGTGTACCCTAGAGAATGTGACTTGGATTTACTGATGCTCATGTGTGTGGAAGAGGTGTTGTTACCAAAAAGCAGCGTATTTGAGAGGTGTCGGGAAAAGCCATGTGCTCTATTTCCAAAGACCAAGAAAGATTGTCTTCTTGCGGCTTCACTCCTGTCTTTTGGACACATTTCTTTTGGTTACATGTCGGGAGTAATTCTCATTCTAGTGTGCTCCTCCCGAGTCCACGCCTCACTATCCCAACACAGGACTCATGCATGACCCAACAGTGTTGTGAATCAGTACTGTCGCAATCCCGGCATTGGAGACCAAGGATTATGACACTCCTGGAGTTGTGATTCTGAACCGGCTCTCCTTCCACACATAGTAAAACAATCCAAAGTCATTGCAATGAGACTTGAATACTTTATACTTGTGCATAACTTTTGTGAAGGGAAAGGGTACATTTGGTGAGGGTGGTTCAGCACACTGCAACTGTATGATTAATAATTGCGGATTATTTCTCATGCTTGGTTTTGTGTCCGTTACACTACTACCATTCAGGATATAAATATTTAATAGAATTCTGTGCCTCATTACCAAGAGTTAGTCTCACACCACCTTGCACTGTTGAATATACTGAGAACCCTGCCTATGTTGTGTTGCCTCTACAGCTTTTACTTGGAAGTGAAATTTAGTATCGTAAGAGTTCGTTCACTTCCTTCATTGGTTCATTTCCTTGCGTTTTTGACTAATCGAATCCCTCAGTTTGTTTATATGTTACTCTTTTGGATTCCTGGATTGTTGACAATGTTTTGTCTAGAATATTGCTGCAATACTTCTTGGTTATCAATATGAGAGCCTACTACACTCCTGTTAAATGCCATGCCCCGTCTTAGAAATTGCTGAAGAATGGGGAACAACTGTAGATTACATTACAGCTTTTAGCAGACGCTTTTATCCAAAGCGACTTACATACATTACATTACAGCATTTAGGAGACGCTTTTATCCAAAGCGACCTACATGTCATACCGTTGGCAGCCATCCAAGGTACCAACCTGCTCAACTGGAGCAATTTGGGGTTGGGTGTCTTGCCCAAGGACACTACGACATAGTTTTTTCCCGGGAGGAGCTGGACTCGAACCGCCGACCTTGCAGTTGTGGGGTGGGAACTCTACCTCCTGAGCTACTGCCACCCATCACACCATGCACCACACTACACACAAACACATATATTTGCATGTCTTTTTGACTGTGGGAGGAAACCCACGCAAACACGGGGAGAACATGCAAACTCCACACAGAAAGGGCCAGGCGAGATTTGAACCCAGGACCTTCTTGCTGTGAGGCGACAGTGCTAACCACTGCGTCACCGTGCCGGGTTTAGTCTAAAAGTGTATTTTATCATTGCAGTGGTTGTTCGATTTACATTAAGCCCTCCTGATTGAAGTAGATCATCTTTCTGAGACACAGAAATCCTTGTTCATCAAGCTTAGTTTTTTTATTTTTATTTTGTCCAGGGCTTGAGTTGAGAATTACACTCGTGTACCTTTTTCTACATTTCTATTGAAGGATTATTCCAAACTTGCCTTAGTATTTAATAAAGAATACTTTGGTTGAGGATTACATCCATGCAGTTTAGTCTTGAAATTGTATGTAGTCAACTGAATTTTAGCCAGGTTTGGGCCCGTAGTCAGGGAGGGTTTCATGCCTGAATATGAAATGTGAGGAAATATGGAGGCGGATGGGGTGTGTGAAGGGGTTGAGGTCATGGTTATTGAAGCATTGTGAGATAGAGGTATGCAAATATGACATTTGCACTCCTTGATTTTGGTTGACACTAACTTCCACGTCTGTAAGAGGTTTCTGCTAATTACAGGTTTGGGAGTAGCAAACCTTAACTTAATTACAACAAGAACATTCTCTTGGATTTTTTTTGTGTGTGACCAGTATTGAGATTGGCCTTACACTCCAATGAGCACCTCTCCATTCCACACCTGACTGAAGCCATCCTTTTCTCTTTTGTTTTTGGTTCTCCAAAGGTTTCCAGAGAATGCTGTTCAATGTTTTAGATGGTCTGATGCAGTTTCATTAGGCTAGAGGAGTAATTTAATATCTTAAACATTTAAGCATCATGATATGCCAACAAAACGTTCATCTGCTTGTGTCTAAATTATCTCTAGTGATGTCCACTAGCATTCATCTGGCCCAGTACTCATCAGTGTTGCATTTCAGCCCCTTGTGCCCTGTGTGAAAATGTTTGGCAACCACTAGTTTACAACTTTCACCCTAAATCTTACTGTGTGCGTTCAATGTAGACCAACCTGGTGTAATATACATTTAGACACTAGGAGGCAGTGTAATCCCACAGTTTGAAGAGCAATTTTCATACTAAATTAGGCTACTCAAATTTAAACATTTTCGGAGGTCAGGGTCAGCTACAGAAGAGCACCCCTGGAGCTGGTAAGAATTCATCATCTTGCTCAAGGACACTTCAACAGGACAGATGCTTGCCGACAGGGGCTTGAAGGTGGGTCCTCCGGGTGAAGTAAACTCACTATAATCAGCCCAGGAGACTTTTAACGTGAAATCTGATTAGTTTTTCAGGGATTACAGTCTGTCCATGAATTACCTTTTCAATTGGAAGATCAGCTTAGCCTTTTTTACAGGCTGTTTTTCAAAAAGGCTGAACTGAATGCCACATGAAAGTGCCTTATTTACAACTCAAACAGACCTGTTAAACATCAATGAAGCACTCTGTTGGAAATGTGCAAATGGAAAAATGTTAAGCTATAAGTTGCTGGGAGTTCACATCTCAAGACCTCACCTGGACCACCAACACCTCAACCCTGGTCAAGAAGGCCCACAAGCGCCTCTTCTTCCTGAGGATGCTGGCTAAACTCCGCCTATCCTCTCAGGTGTTGGTGAACTTCTACCCCTGTACCATTGAGAGCATCCTTACCACCTGCATCTCAGTCTGGTACGGCAACTGCACCATCAGCGACCATAAATCATTGCAGAAGGTGGTGAAAATCGGCCAACAAATCACCAAGACCTCACCCCCATCCATCACATCAGTCTGAGAGGCGGTGCTTACGAAGGGCTCGCAGCCCCATCAGAGATGCCTCTCACCCCAACCATGGACTGTTTATCGCTCAACATGGCACTCACTCTGGGGCACGCTACCACAGCCTCCCAGGCAGAACCAACAGGACTACTAACAGATTTTTCCCCTCATGTGTCAGACTGTTGACAAAACACTGCACCTCGTCTCATACTGCCAAACCCATGAAGATCATGATTATGCTATTATGTTCTTAAATTGGTTGTACATATGCCTATAGTGTATATACCTCTTATATAGTATATGTCTACCCACTGCACTTACTATACAGATTTCTGGCTTTTAATGTATATACTCTACTGTGCATTATTTGTATATACATTATGCATATAATTGCTGTTTTGCACTCTGATTAGACACCTTATTTCGTTGCATTGTGCTTCTACTGTGTAATGACAATAGAGTGAATCTAATCTAATCCTGAACCTCTAAACATTCAGCGTAAAGACAAAAACAACTTGAACCAAAAGTAAAGAGAAATATAATTTTCATAAACGGTTAACCAATCATCAACCCAGATAACATTTTATGGTGAAGTCTACCATTCACCAAGATGTGACGTTGATGGCTATACTGTACATCTTTAAGAGAATAATTGGGGAGCTTTATTTTAACTTGTACTTGTGAAGTGACCTGAGTTGGCATGCCTTTGCTTTCCTTGTATGCAGGCACTTCTTAGACATCTCTTTGTATATATGATCCATCCATCCCTCTCCCTGCTTGTCTTTGTCTGAGCCACAGCACCTTTTATATTGAAAAATATAACAATAATGATGTAATCCAGCGGGAGGCTACAGCATCCAAACCTTTCCATAGATGGCAGTGTTGAACCTGGAAATTTCACTCAAACCATTTTAACCCAGTTCCCTACAAACATTGGCACACACACTTAAGTTCATGGAAAGTCACTGGATCACTGCAATTATTGATTCATGTGTGTTGTTGTTGTTGTTTTCCCCCTCTGTGCCAAGAAGACTTGATTTGCACATGGAAAAAAATAGAATGAATAGTGAATCGGGCCATATTGCATTAGGCCTGATGTCAGTCCCCTCTTCTCAAGAGTGCTTAGTTAAGGATCAGTCAATATAGCTGTCAATCAACTGATCAATTGGTCAATGGAGTCTCATTTTTAGAGTGTTTCTCCTTGTCACCTACAAAAAAATGACGTACATTATGGCATTTAGCAGACACTTTTATCCAAAGCGACTTACATACCATCATATACATACTACATCATCATATACTATGTCATACATATACCATACTACACACAAACGTATATCTTTGGACTGTTGGAGGAAACTCACTCAAACACGGAGAGAACATGCGAACTCCACGCAGAAAGGACCGGGGTGGTGATTCGAACCCATGACCTTCTTGCGGTGAGGCAACCGTGCTAACCTCTGAGCCACCGTGCTGACCACATGTAGCAGATTTTAAACCGCAGAACCAAATGCATAGATAGCTGGACTTAAAGGGAGAGATAATACTAAGTCAATCTACTGAAACTATGGGTTTGATAGGTTTGTTAAGCAGAGTCCCAATCTGTAGAAAAGTAGTTGCTTCTATGCTGCGGCACGGTGGCGCAGTGTTTAGCGCTGTTGCCTCACAGCAAGAAGGTCCTGGGTTCAAATCTCGCCTGGCCTTTTCTGTGTGGAGTTTGCATGTTCTCCCCGTGTTCGCGTGGGTTTCCTCCGGGTGCTCCGGTTTCCTCCCGCAGTCAAAGACATGCAAATATATGTGTTTGTGTGTGGAGTGGTACGTGGTGTGATGTACTATGTATATGATGCATGCAATGTATACTTGTATGGGGGCGGCAGTAGCTCAGGAGGTAGAGTTCCCGCCCCGCAACTGCAAGGTTGGCGGTTCGAGTCCAGCACCTCCTGGGAAAAATCTGTCGTAGTGTCCTTGATCAAGACACCTAACCCCGAATTGCTCCCATTGAGCAGGTTGGTGCCTTGCATGGCTGCCTCCGCCAACGGTATGACATGTAAGTCGCTTTGGATAAAAGCGTCTGCTAAATGCTGTAATGTAATGTTATCTGCAGCCAGACTGTTGTTTTGATTGCCATTATGCACTGAGGCAGGGAGGGAGAGAATGAAAAAGAGATGGAGAGAGAGGGTTAAAGATTGAGCATGAAAGCAGGAGTGTGTACTATTTGCCTCTCATTGGCTGCCGAGAGTGCACGGTCTTTGCGTAGCGCACTCTCAGCCAATCCATCGCCTCTGCAAAATTTTTGGTTTATGAATGAAATGAGAAGTGAGAGAGCGGGCAGGAGTAGTTTGATTCATCTGTGCACAGTCGAACTGTGGTAGCCTCTGTATGGAGGATACAAAGAGTGATACACAGAACAAAATACATGCAGTTATACCTTTAGCTGTCTTCAGTGTCTGATGCAGAAGTAACGGCAGTCTAAACACACTGACATATTTCAATTCAAATTTAGGGCCAGGTCAATACTGATGGGCAGGGGTGGAAAGGGTACTGACATTTTTTACTGAAGTAGAAGTACTACTACTTTAGTTTAATTTTACTCAAATCACAGTACTGTCATGAGAAAATTGTTCCCAGTAAAGGGAATGTTAGTAGTCCACAAAAATTACTCAAGTGCTTGGTTACGTTCATTAAAATATTCCAAGTAAAGTAAAATACTCAAGTGCTTAGCTACACTTAAGAGAAAATGATGTTCCATGTAAAAGTCATAGTAACCACTTCTCTTAAAATACCCAAGTGCATGGTTTCAAACGAAAATATTTTCCAAAGAAAATGATGTTCCATTATGCATATTATGATATCTTCCACTCAAAACATTACTTGATTACATGTGCTCTGAACAGATTATTTGATGGGTCATATCAGGCTATGGTTTGTGGTTTGTATTTGATCAATAAAGTTACAGTACCAGCTATTGGAGTTAAAGTCCACACATTACCGTTTTCAAGCCGACTTTCATGCCTAAAAGTAAAACTTGCTCAAGTAGTAGTACTCAAGTAGAATTAAGAATACAGCCTTTATTTAAAGACACAGGAAAGGAGGGAAGCTGTAGTTAGTTTGAAAAAGTACAAAGCAGAAGTTGCAAGTTACCTTCCATCTCTGTAGATGGTTGAGAGAGGAGGGAGGAGGATCAATACGCTGCTCTTGTCTGCAGGAATCCATATTGTAGGTCGGTGTATGGATCGAACATTAGATAGTGTTTTTCTTTTGTCACATTTTCTTTAGGGGCTTGACTGTACAACGATTTTACATCTTCACAAGAGGCTATGGCTTCAGATACATCCTCTGTCAAATGTTAATAGACTGTAGCATGATTGCCAGATTTGTGTGTAGGCTCTTATAAGCCTTGATCTCATGAGCAAATGTATACTGCTCCACATGTAGGAGTTGGTTGGAACACACACACACACACAGCTGGGTGCTGGCTTTGATCATGTGTAGCAGTTGGAATGTAATGTCTGCTTCCCTCTGGTTTGAGGTTTGTATTTTTAACTGGCTGCGTGGTGTGGGTATATAATGCTTCAGTTGTGATGGCAGCCTCGTGACCCGTTGTGAACCCTGTCCACACCCCACCCCTCTTGCATGGGTATTTACTTTCTTTAGTTCCACTTGAAAACGTCAAATATTTGCATCGACGGATCTAGACGTGAACCCAAACCCATAGGCCCATACCCTTCAGCCAATAGAGACAAAGACAGCCGGTTGTCATTTGCATGCGATTTGCATTGGATCCCCCGTGACTGTTTGCAATGTCAAGAGGCCAAATTAACCAGTGTTCCGTTTTAGCCAGATTTGCATCTCATTTGCATGGGGCTTGCTTAACTAGGGTTACATAGCCGAGTGACCCCCATGGAAACTCCTTACCTTATGTACAGAGGAGGCAGATTGGCTAATTTCATTAAGGGAAACGTCTGTTTGACTGAGAGAGTGCTTTTGGATGTTATCATTAAAAGGAACGAAGATATGCAAGCTGTTCCTAATCAGGGTGTTTTTTGCATGCATATGGACATTGTGTCATATTTACTCTAAGGATGAAGGATTAGGCCTGGAAGGGATAGCGGGCAGCATCAATCTCACTCACGATCTTAGAGCGGGCACATTAATCATCCCATCTACGGAAAATCATCCTCATCAGACTCGGCCACAGTCTGCACACATGATGATGATCACTGGATGCAGGAATGGACAGAAGGAGAGTTGGTGGCTGACTGAACAGAAGCACAGCAGTCAATACTTCTTCATTTAACCCAGGGACTTGGATTGGATGTTAGACAATGATTTTTGTCCTGCTAATGTGTTCATATGCTGGTGACTAGCAATACAAAGTCCCAGCACACCCAGTGGCTTCAGATGCTGGCCAAATGGTTTAAGTGTCGGATCCCCCCAAGATTGACCGGTGCTAACTTTTGCAGTGGCTCCCTCCTGTCCGTTCTTCTCTGCAGCCTCTTTCTTCCTCTTCCATCCTTCCTTTTGATCCCTTTATTTATAGAGAGCAATGTGGCTTTATGGGCAGATGGATTCCCTCAGACATTATCTAGTGGATTTCAATAAGGAGAATAAATTCTGGCATTGTTTGTGCAATCCTCCCACACTACACACTGATAAACAGTGCAATATATCATCGACAGAAATTTCATCATGTTATTTGTTTGTCTTAGGAGGGAAAAGGCAGGGAATGGAAGCCAGAAATCAGTTCCATATTCCAAAAAGGAGATGTTGGATTGTTGTTGAAATACGCTCTTTTTCTGTGAGTGCTACATCCAGTTCTCTATTTTTTCATGAAAATAATATTACATCCAGAACATTTTTTATTACATCTTTTTTTGGGGGGCCTGAGGATTTATCCAATGCTCTCATAAATATTGTGTATGGTCTTTGGGCACGGTTCCAACAGCATTTTTGGCATTTTCTCTCCTGTTGAGTGGTTTTATTCGGAAACTCTTCTGGCCGGGCTACCCGCCTCTGCCACCAGACCTCTACAGTGCATCCAGAATGCTGCAGCCCTGCTGGTCTTCAACCAACCCATATTTTCCCATGTCACTAGCTTCCCATCTCTGCTCACATCAAAATGAAGACACTGGTACTACCCTATAGAACAAAAAAAAAATCCTTCTAACTCCATGATTGCTACTTATTCCTATTGAAGGCTTAGCTGATGAAGACTGAGATATACGGTTGGGTTGACAACTGTTGACAAAATGTACTTATTGTAAGTCGCTTTGGACAAAAGCGTCTGCTAAATGCTATAATGTAATGTAAATTATCCCATCATACCATCATACAGGGAATGGCTAAATCTACAATTATTCCCTCTGTAAGCGGACTAGCCTGCACTCACACTCTTATTACCAGTGTTTAGCGTTGTGTGAGGTTCTTATCCATGAACACGTACTTGTGCGCACACACACATAAAGTACAAATACACACACACACGCTGGGAGGCCAGTGGTAAGTCTAATGAGGGAGAAGGCATGGTTCATGGTCATTTCTGCTCCCTCTTAAGAAAACACTCCTGATAAATGGATC
>OMOT01065153.1:0-15856 GCA_900312575.1 Acanthochaenus luetkenii | reverse complement strand
AAACAGTGATGTAGTTAAACAGTGATGTAGAGAAACAGTGACGTAGAGAAACAGTGGTAGAGAAACAGTGATGTAGAGAAACAGTGACGTAGAGAAACAGGGACGTAGAGAAACAGTGATGTAGAGAAACAGTGATGTAGAGAAACAGTGACGTAGAGAAACAGTGACGTAGAGAAACAGTGACGTAGAGAAACAGTGACGTAGAGAAACAGTGACGTAGAGAAACAGTGATGTAGAGAAACAGTGACGTAGAGAAACAGTGACGTAGAGAAACAGTGATGTAGAGAAACAGTGATGTAGAGAAACAGTGACGTAGAGAAACAGTGACGTAGAGAAACAGTGACGTAGAGAAACAGTGACGTAGAGAAACAGTGACGTAGAGAAACAGTGACGTAGAGAAACAGTGACGTAGAGAAACAGTGACGTAGAGAAACAGTGACGTAGAGAAACAGGGATGTAGAGAAACAGTGTGCCTGCCTGTGGAGAGCACGAATAAAACAGCTAAAGTGGGTGCCGGTCTTATTACAAGTGTCCGTAGAATAAATGTCAAAGAACAACAACGACGATGATTCAGCAACTTCAAAATGACCTCACCTCGTTCACTGCTCTCCGATTCTGTGTCTAGTAGAAATGGGATGGAGTTGCTGCTTGATCTTTTGCTATGGACCCACAGACAGACCGAGTGACTGGGAGAGAGTTGTTGTGTGTATTAGAGAGAGAGACAGAGAGAGAATCTCATTTAAACAGTATCCCAGTTGCTCAAACAGCTGAACGGCTCTGTGAATAAAATCCCGTCTGCGGAGGAAGTCTGTCATTTACCCAGCGTGGGATGTGCCGCTCCACTGAGTTCAGCAGGTCTCCATCAGCGTCTCTCAGCTCCCCAGGTGAGCCGCTTCAGCCTGAACTCACTTGGACTCAGGCATACAGGCGAATGTAATCAACACCCGATTCATAATCGTATGTAACAAGGTCAAAGAGACAGAAGCATGTCTGCTCATATTGGCGCAGCGTTCAGTGGATTGTCGTGTAACAGATGAGCTTTAGGAATGTGGATTTGATACCATCATCATCATCATCTTCGTCATAATAATAGTTCCGGTATGAAATGGAAATGTTGCAGGGTCCATTCCAGGCAGTTTCCAGGCAAGGCATTAATCCAAGCAGTGAGGGGCTTGGTGCCATGATGAGACGGATACGTTGATAAACGGTAGTGTCCCATTGAGATGCCAATGTAAGGACCGTACAAAAGATACTGGAAGGATTTGTGGAGTGGAGGCCATTTTTTAAAATCTAACTCAGTGGGCAAAGAAATGAATCGCTGCCAGCTGACTGTCAGAGGTGGCAGAGATGCCCCGGGGCCACAACGCCGCAGAACCGCTCTGCGTTCCTGATATGACTCATGACATCAGTCACTCCGAGTGAAGCTCTTCGCAGGGCTCATCATGTCACGGTACCTGAATTGGGACCTGAATTGTTCTTTACAAGCTGATGACCGTTTAGATGAACACTGTTCAGGCCCATTCACATCTAGAACTAACTATAAACTAACTATAAAGATAATTACAACTGTTCAATTATTGAAATCGTCCTAAGTAAATAGAATGTCTGCGTCACTGCAACGGTAACTATTACAAACATCCGATAACGATAACTCTAACTATATTTTTGGTTCAATCTCGACAACGATAAAACATTTTCAACCAATCAAGTTCATATTCAGAAAATGCAGTGGGTCACTGCAGTGATGGCATCGTTTGCTGAGGAATTCATCACAGAAGTCCATAAGAACACGGCACTATTAGACAAAAATGTTGGGAAGAAGAGCCGCTGGGATTAGTAAAAGCAAGTCGTTAAAGCAATCCTCCTCCATTTTGGTCTGAAAACGAAATAAAACAATATTGTCTCTTGTGACGGCGCATGGCGTCATATGACTCGTCCACTGCGTCCTCCCATGGCACTGTAAGCTCAATAAAATACACCATCCGCCGTGTCTCTGACCACAGCACCAAGTCCTAAGACCACCAAGACCTTAAGCTAGTGCTCACTATTTGCCGTGGGATTATCTTCTTTTTCTTCAAAACCCATTTGTCAGCCTCTGCCCGCCCGTGGCCGGCCTGCAATGTGCCTGCCCAGAAAATACTTCCTCCCTCACGGACAAAACCAGCTGTACTATCTTCCTCCCTGTCAGCTGCTGAATGTATTTATATTCACTTGCTCTCAATTACTGCTGCGAGACAATTCGGCATCTGGTTATGTCGCCAGGTGTGTCGTCGTTGGGACAGACATAAGGAACATATGGGTTCTCAGCTACCCGTTGACTGAGATTTTAGGGAGATGGTGGCACATCATTATTAATCTAAACTTTCCTCCGTACCCCTCATCTCCCTGCAGCCACGTTTCTTCCTCTCTGTCCTGACTTATCCACTGGCCCTGTTTTGCCTGAGAGACGGCCTTAGCGCGCCTTGCTGCTTCCTGCCGCTGATGTATTTGCTCCACAAACATCTCTCTTGTCCCCGAGGGAGCTGCCTTGCTCCACAGAGCTTCCCCGATGGCTGGTCCTGGTCCTCCCCGCCCTTGTTGCTCATGCTCTACCATATCCCTGTGGCTGAGCGCTGCCTGTGCCTGCTGAGCTGCCTCTCTTGGGTTCCATTTTCACCCCGCTGGTACAGTAGGCGCTACACTCCTCACCGTCGGGTCTTTCGACTCTGTCAGTGTCATTTCCAATCTTTAGCACATTTAAAGCCCTCTGGCTTGGCACCACAGCAGCTTTAACCTGCCTGGCAGTCTGACGTCTCATTGACCTCAATGCCTCTAACTACCTCCTGCCTTCGTTTCATATCGCCCAACCCTAGTTTGCAGTTTTTCTGTAAAAACCGGCACCTATACCTTTTATTCTTCACTTAGTGTGGAACCTAAGCTCTTGGCTCATCAACACAGGTACGGGTCTGTGTCTGTTGCAGCTATTGACAATGATGTTCCAGTGTTGGAACACTCACTGGGCCGTTTTTTTCTTCTTCAAATTAGCATTGGCCAAAAATGCTTCTGCCTATGCAATACAGTCAGCCTGATCGTTGGTTACCCCGCCCCCTTCCCAAGCAAAATATTGATTGGCCCTGTAAAGGCCCAAAACGTAATAATTGACCATAACGTAATAACTGCCTGTAATGTAACAAAGCCCATAACGTAATAAAAATCCAATAACGTAATAAAATCTTGAACCTGTAACCTAATAGCATTTTTGTCCATAATGTAATAACTTGTTACTTTATTGACCATTTATTACATTACCTCAGATGATCTCTAAGTGCCACAAAGCCTGTTACAAGAATCACACAGTATTCCTCAGCACCAGAGAAACATGAAGACAAAAAGAGACAATTCTACTGTCCATATCTCAGCTGTTGCCATTTAGTAAACCAATTCAGATGTCAGACAACATGTCATAGTCCAGTTTTCCAGTCATCTTCATTATTTATTGGCTGAAGAAAATGTCACATTTAAGATGCACGTTTTTTGTCATTAACGTTCCTTTTTAATTCTCTGTCAGACCTACACAACCACTTTGATGTTTGGAGGTAAAGCTAGTTCTATTCCACTTAACCCTACATATGTATCAGAATCAGAAAACTCAAGGTTCAAGAACAATAAAAACATGAAATAGTATATGATCAGTTATGTGAACAGAATACGTATGATGTAATAAGTATATAAAATAAATGTTGTATGTTCGTATGTTTTTTGAGTTTTACAACGTGTGTGACATGGATTGCACCTGTGGAGAAACTGCAGTGTGAACTCTTACCAGGACACGTCCATTTACCAATACCTCTGAATAATACAACCGTCTTGCTGCATGTCAGGCCGCTGGACGTTTCAAGCAATGTCTCCCACCCAGTACTTCTTGTGCAGCTTGCATCGTTGATGAACAACGGACATGTTTTCCATATATACAGCCTGAAAATGTGTTAGTAATGTGAAGTGTTGACACGTTTTCTATTTTGTTGAATATGTCGACTAATCATTGCAGCCATAGTTTAAATGGATAGTCCATTTGCGGTCTCCGTGTAACAGATTTTGCGTACTAGATAGATTTATGCATGATTAAATTGTCTGGGTACCCAATGTCATGGAGGACGATGGAAATAGTCTCAGCTGGAAATGTGGGCTTCTGTGATCCACATATGCATTTGAAGTTTCCATTCAAATGAATTAAAGTAATTGTATTTAGAGGCATTGTTTTCTGGTGAGAATGAGGACTTGATATACAAGGAAAGATTGAAAAACCTTTGACGGTTCAGCAGTATATAAAGATACTGACGTGTAGTCTTATACAGATGAAGTTGTCACAGGACAAAATAGAAAAGTTAGAAAGTATAGTAAGGCTGCAGAAATGTGGAAGAGGGGATGTTTGAGATTTTCAGAAGCTTTTTAGATGCCATATTTATTATCATCTTGATCATATAAGATCTAAGAAGCTATTTGTACTTGTTATATTTCTAAATTGTCACTTTGTTGGGATATTTCTTATGTACAGCGGAAATATCCAGCAGCATTTTTTTGGGCCCACAGACCATTTACAATGTTACATTTTGTGTGTCAACAATATTTTGGGACTCCAATCTCTGCTGGGTGGACAACCTGGGATGTTGGACTTGTCAGGTGGAAGCTTTGTTCGAATTTTAAAATGAATGTGCACACATTTAGTCGTGGGTGGATAAATAAGGCTGGAAATGTCATCCCAACATTTCCCATGGTAATTTACAAATCTGTCAGCCGGCCTACCCTGAATTTGGCTTTCTCTTTTGTTTTTCACCGTGGCTGATGAATTGTCTCTGTCTAGGTTTCAAACATTTCACAGTGTCTCTGTTTAGATTGAAGAAGTTGCTCTTGGTGGCTCTCAGTTTGCATTATTGACAGCTGTGAGCAGTTGGTTTGAATGACTTGAGATGTAGATTTACTCATAGGTGTGGTGTATTTACTGCAGTCAGTTTTACAAGTTGGCCATGATAACCACAGTTCTGCTTATTTGACCCGAGTTTGTATTCTAGTTATGATCTTTCATCAGCTACAGTCAACACTACGAAACATGAATATGTCGGATGATATTGGAAGTGAAAGAAGCATCCACTTTTTTCCAAGCAGTATGCTGCTTTCATTTCTGCAGCCTCCCGGCAGCCCTCTGCCCTGTGTAAGAATGGAATCTAATTTAAACATTAAAATGTCAACCTGGCCTCTCTCAGGCCCTCTGGCCTCAAATGGCAGACATATGACTTCTATCTCCTCTCCCAAGGCAATCACAACCACCACAAGAGTCATATATCAGAACTGGTGTCACACCTTGGTGGATATGTCACTGTTTTGTTGTGTGTGTGTGTATGTGTGTGTGTGTGTGTGTGTGTGTGTGTGTGTGTGTGTGTGTGTGTGTGTGTGTGTGTTTCTATTTCTATTGCTGTTAGCAAAGTAAAATGCCTCATTAGACTACATAAGAGCTGGAATGCCTGAGTGCCTGATTTGTACAGGGGAGACTCTGCCTTTTTTGACTTTGAAAGCATGTTCATCCATTATTCAGAGGTACTGGTAAATGGACGTGTCCTGGTAAGAGTTCACATTGCAGTTTCTCCACAGGTGCAATCCACAATCCATGTCACACATGTAAAACAGGCATACAATACATTTCTTATCTTAATGATTCTCTCCACATAACTGATCATATAATATCCAACTTTCCATGGATAAGTAAAGGTTAAATACATTGAAATAAATGAAATATGTAGCCATAGTGATTCCCAGGATTTATTTTTGCATCATTCAAAAAAATGTACACAATATTATTATTATACACAATTATTTTCATAGGACTTCCATGCAGGACATGCTTATTCTAAATGCATGGCTACCTTTGGGGATGATGACTGTCAACTGGAGTTCGCCTTTTGAGTATTTTGTCAAATGATTTACCCCAGATGTAGTTGGCTGGTCAGTCTTTTTGCAACACCCATAGAGAATGGTATTTTAAAATAATGTGTCAAAGTAAGGATGAAACTAGAGGCCACATTATGTAAAGTTTCATTATAGGACAATTTTAAGTGAGTGGCAGTTTCTTTGGAATTTTTACGTGTGTATAATTCCTTAATTACATTTGTAGACCATCTGCTGGCATTTTCATGTTGGGATCTGTATGTTAGCTGCAGCTGTGACTATGAATAAATAAGTCCACAGATGCAAGAGTCAATATCTCTCCCACTGGTGTCTCGTCTCCAGGTCCCTCCTCAACATGGAGCAGTCATAAATATCCACTTCATTATTTTTCTGTTTCACTCGTTGATAAATATGAGATATCATGTGCTCTCTCCAATGTGCAGTGTGCCGAGCGCTCATCCCTGTGTCGTGCGAAGGCAAGGGAAGGCATGCACCATTTTATTTTTATCCATCTCCTTGTGAGTGGGAGTCGGGCCCAGGAAGCCTCGGCATGTTCTGATTGGCTGCCATTTCCTCAAGGGTATTCCATGATGCCTGCCGCCAAGTGACCACTCGGCAGTGGGGTTACCTGGCTGCTTGGCACACAGCTTCAGGGCTGGATGGACAAATAATTATTCAGCTTCCCAAAGCTTTGCAAGGTGTGTTGGTTTGAACGTTTATTACTCTCGGTGGGGAGACATCAGAGGACGAGAAAACACTCCACTTGTCTAGTCCATAGATCAATAGCCATCTGAAAGGACATTCATGTGTGAGAACACGTGAGACGGGTTTGAAGACAGGTCATTCAGTTATGGCTGGATGAAAGGGGACAAGTCTGCGTGATATATTGTTGGAATTGATTTCATTTACCCAACAAGGATGAAGAGAAGACATGCTGTAATTGGAAGGTGTGGAAATATTGCAAAGCATATAGGAGTGGTGGTATTGTTCAACAAATGGCAGGAGGGGGCCTACTCTAAAATGAGCCCCACTGTGTGGGCCCTTTTAAAGGATACGTTTGCTATTTTGGACCTTAGACCCTATTTGTGGACTTTTACCATGAAACTGACACGTAGAGACAATAATTTCACTGATCGGTTCAGTATTGAGCTTTCTTCCGTTTTCCTGCAGGCTCCTGCAATGGCATTCAGGAGCAACAGATCCCGCTCCCTACAACACAAACGTTCCTCCTCTTGCAAGAACACCAACAACTTCACTTTCTTCAGCCTCTCTCTCTTCTCTTTCTCTCTTCTCATCCGTGTCCGAGTTAATTGTCCATGCATTCTGGCTCAAACCCTCAAAGAGAAAATACAATTATTTGTTTTCACAATCATAAGAATCCATCGTCCAAGTTATTTGTCCTAATAGTAGCCTATGTTACTGCTGGTAAACAAACGCACGTACAAATGTTCGGATTGCGATACATTTCACAGGACCTGTAAGAATACACACTGAGCTTTCCGTCTCGGAAAAGCACATTTATCGCAGTTTTTCCAAAGCATTTACGATTGCCCAATAAGTCTTCTATTGTAGCCCAGTGACAGCCTGCAGGAAATCTGTAGAAAGCTCAATACTGAACCGATCAGTGAAATGATGGTCTCTACATATCAGTTGCATGGTAGAAAGTCCGCAAATAGGGTCTAAGGTCCAACATAGCGAACTTATCCTTTAAGAGATTCCTTGATCAGGTGTCTCCTGGCTGCACTCGGTGGACTCCTGGTGGTGAAAGTGCCGGTTCTGCCACAGCAGGTGCTCCGTTCTCTCTGTTAATTGGCCCTCGTGTCGCTAACTCGCACCACAAAGTCTTTGAAGCATCACACGAAGCTGAGACTTCATTAAAACACTGGCTGTAATTGGAAACCCACTAGGCAAGAGTCCTCTATCTGTGTTGCGTTTTATTTAAGCTGCCTATAAGTTGACTACATAATTGATCGGTAGTGTGAGGCCTGCTGAGGTAGCTTTTAGTGATCATGTTGCACATCTGCTAAATGTCATCAGCAGTGATACTGTGCCTGGATGTTACATTTTGAAGTACTGTACTGTGTAGAGGCCTGTGCACTGAGGATGGGAAAGGTCTGTGTTCAATCGTCAAATACAGACACAACTGATTTCATCCTGAACTGTCTAGTAAGAAAAGAGGTAGAGAGCAACATTATAAAGCTGGACTGTATTAAAACAATTCAAATATGTGTTATGATGGGGAAGTCAACAAAACAATAGGGCTTTTGATTACATCAGTGAGTTTCCAATACAGACTTGGTCGTAATTAATTTACAAACGAATGACACAAGTCCTCCAAGTCTTGAACTACAGGTCTGTACTCACTTACAATCCTGTCAGTACAGTATGTCTGTATTTCTATGCCAGATCAGCATGTGGAGTTCATCTTACTGCGAGTCTAAATAGATGATGATGTCCGTGTGCAAACTCAAGCGCAAATAAATGTACAAACTGAAAACAGCGCGCACAGGACTGTGTCTTTCAAATGTGCAAAATAACGTCCTATTCAGTTAGTAGAAAATGTAAATAGATGAATGCAGCACACGCACTGTGGTCTATCAAACCTGAACGCAATTTAGTTGACGGAGATTGCGTCTTTATGTAATATGTTTCAAGGGAACGTGCAAACGCCCTGCATGCGTAAGGAAATCAACATTTATTGAAAACGTATGAATGAAATCACTTCCAAAATTCTAAACATATAAATTACCCAACGAAATACTCAGTCTCAATCATTTCTAATTGTGTTAAGCACCGCAAAATCATTCAGCAAAACACATTACTGCACACATGAAACACATTACTATCCCAAAACATTATAATACAGACTTATATCAAATGCAAGTGAAAGTGACAATCTAGCGTAATTATGCATTTTGAGGTCTTGTTTTGAGTCTGTTAGCAGATCAAGTCAAGATGAGCTGTTTTCCCCACTGGCCCTTTATTCACAGCCGCATGTTAGCTTGGATGGTGAGCTGCTTCACATAGCCATACATGGACGTAGTTTGGGAAACATTAGGCTGCTGGTATGTTATACATGACAGATGATCTTCCTTTGCGAATGGTGGACAGCTTTTTCATATTATTTGGACTGTTTCGGGTGGCCGTTTACTCAAGAGATTGTTCATTTCTCTGTCCGATGGAGGTACACTCTCCACATTAATTAGTGAGTTTAATGGCAGTCAATAGCTGCCAGACCCTGAAATAAAAGCTTTATTGAATACCCTAAATGTCGAGATGAGACATTTGTGGTGTATTTGGAATCTGTGGGAGTACGTCGAACACACACACTGAACACTATCGCTAAATGTTCCATCATGGTCAGACCATGTTTATGTGTACTGTTGGGCTAACTTCCATATAAAGTTACGGCCTTACTGTACAGACTTGCGCTGTCACCATAGCAACTAACCCTTAAAATGCCATAGGCGCCATTTTATGGTGTACTAGTCAAATGACCACGGAAAACAGTGGACAGTCTGTTCTATCCAATTCAGATTCTATGGCCGAGAGTTGGCAGGTTTTCATTCCAACCAAAGATTACACCAGATTTCACTGATTAGTTCCTTCTCTCTGGTTGAAGGTGTTTTAATCAGTGAAATCAGCTGCTGTATTGTTTGGTTGGAATGAAAACCTGCAGACTCTCGGCCCTCCACGGCGCATGTTGCCTATGCCTGCCATACATAAACACAATTGAACATGTATACACGTTGCTTATCGTGTCCTAGTTTCACACCAACACAGTAGACCTTCTCTTTCAAGGATCGATAGTAAGTTCTGTGTGCAGCTGACCTCTGTGCTACTTTTATTTACTGGTTGTGATGAGCACTCACTGAGATATCCTCTTGTCCATTACATGAAAAGGATGGGATGGTCGAGTTTCACTCATTATTTAATCAGTACTGCTTACTGACTCATAGCCAGTGGATTTGAATTATGGTTGAATCTTGTCCTTCCTTTTGAGATGTAATAAGCTACATCTCTATTATAGAGGTTATTGCTTCGCTATCTGCTGCTGCATTTGATTTGAGTATTCTTTTGACTAAAGCTGCTAATGATTTGAATTCAATCATATCTCTAAAATAGAGAGGATGAAGACCTCATGGGGGAAATGTTTGGAAATGAAGATCTTATTTTGAGATATAATCTAAAAGCTGCCTCCATAATCATGTCTTTTTTTTTGCCTTACAGACAATTTACTCAATAATTGCAGCCGTGAGTGTAACTAAGCTTCCCTTTTCTGTAATAATTACATTTCCACAAACAGACCGTAGGAGACATTATTCCAGTTGCATATGAACATATTGACAAAAACTGAATAACACACTTGATTTTGTGATTTAGCCTCTTAAGACTAGGAAACTAGGTTGGAAAGGAACATGTTCTGTAGCCTTGTAATACTTTGGTTTGACAGTTATGTAATTCATTATGCTTTATGTCATTGTTTTGTAAATACACTCAAACAAAATCAAAGACAAAATCTACTATACACTTTTCCTCTCTGGATGTCCCTTCAGGATTAACTGAAGAGACACTGTCCCTCACTGTTCACTTGCATTTGAGGTAGAATTGAAGGGTTACTGTCTTTTGAGGCTTTCAGCAATGACTGAGAGACACGGAGAGACGTGTCTCAGGTTGCTTAGTGGTGGAGGGGGATGAGTCAGCAGTGAGCATGTTGGATAAGACTCTCCATCCTAATGTTCTCTCTGAATGTCCTTCTCTCTCATGGCGTTAACCGCTGGACTGGAGGCTCTGTGCTCTGCACAGTATCTCCTCCAACCGCACCTCTTCATCAACCCAAAGATTGTATATACTATTCAAAAGGTGAAGAAGATATGGGGGAATTGCAACATGTGATGAAGTCAATGCTGATGTACCTCTACAATGGGATTTAGGTATTGTGTAGACTTCTCGGGGAAAGTGTGCTACTACTATCATCACGGTTACTTTCATCTAAGACTTTCATTGAGATGTATCATTGTTTTTGTCGTTGTTGTTATTTAGTTTTGAGTTGTGTTTATTTTGCTGAATTTTGCTGATGGGGTTTCAATTTGTGATTAAAACGTGAATAAATGAACGCGTTACATTTGTTGGCATGTGTGTATAAACTAGGACCCCTCTTCAGCTAAATAAGCTAGATGATGTATTGATAAATTAGCATGAGATCATTAGCATAATCAGTAGGCTATGCATCAGATCCTGCCTTGCATATATGGGGCACAAATGCATGTAATTAGTCTGCCTGATAAAAGCTCTTTCTATAAACAGTTACTGTATAATTGTAACTGGTTCACCCATTGGGCAAACTATACGTTAAAGACTCGATATTTTGATTGAGTGCCCAATTATATTTCCATTACATGAAGAATTCATTGAAATTGCACAAATATTTATGAGAAGGAATCTGCCATGGCAGTTACACAAAAAGATGTCTGAGTAGATGTAATATACTGTGGGTCTACTCAACAGCCAGTGCAATGTAAATGGCAGTATAGTATATGGTAGTCGGCACACAGTTGTAGTCTGGCCAGCCTGATTGGCCATAACCATATCACTTTGGAACTGTGTTATAGTTTTAGAGAGGGATGTGGGCTCTCAGCCAACCATCAGCAGTGCTGGTAAATGGATGAGAGAAGAGGACGTGATTGATTCCTGCTGGCTACTCCTTTTGCTTTGCTCCAGTCACCCTCATTAATGAAACCACTGAGAAAACATTTGAAAACAACACTCATCCATAAGCCATATATCAGTTAGTTTATTCATAGTTCCACCATGCCCAGCCATCCCTCTTTTGTATAAGTCATTAACTGTAATGTAAATAAATAAATACATTACTGAGCCGATCCCAAATTAGGCAGTTGTTTTCAAACCATTTATCAGTCACATAACATAACCCACCTTCTCAACGATTCTGTTTAGTCAAGGATCACTTCTCCATGGAGCAAAGCATCACAGCTCACAGTTTGCTACAGAATGAATAGCAATGAATTGTTTGAACAAAATGGTAGGATGCAGAAAACACAAGCTGTTATTTTCTCAGGGGCTTAATACAATGTCCCCTTTCTGTGCGAAATTTGACAGTTTTGTGTCTTTGGGGAAATTAACATTTAAATGGCTTGTGGTTTGGTCATTGCTTATATGCTCTAACAAGAGAAAGTGTGGAACCATACCAAATGTTTTTTTGGGCTTGCATGTAGGCTTGTCCAATATGGTTTCTCGTTTATGCTGAGCAGCATCAGTTGTCTTTTTGGCTTCACTTTGATGGCATAGTTAATGCTCGCTGAACTTCTGAGTGGATTTTCAAGATGTTAGTGTTATAATTATACAAATTCGTATTGGTAAATGCAATTACAAATAAAAATATAATATTGTTTCACAATTGCTTTATGGAGCCAGAAGTGCTAATCTTTTAGAGCATAAGTGTCAAACAAGGACTACAGACTTGCATCAAAGAAAATGTGTCCAGTGGGAGCAAATAGGCCAGAAACAATCTCTACAGACTTGTCAGCTCAATACCATGTTGTCAATAATGTGTCATATTTAGGCAGGTGAAGCAGACCACATGTTGTAGAAACATGGTCAGAAAATGCATTATTTTACATTAAGATTCATTATTTTCCTGGACTAAATGCCACACATGACCACTGATGTTATATTTAGGGCTGTGAAGCAGGCTATATATGACATGGGACATTTAGAAACATGGTCAAGAAATTAATTGTTTTACTTGAAGATACATTATTTTGCTTGGCTATTCGTTGTTAGTTGTCATGTTAAGCAGGTTATGTATTAGTTTGCCTTGCAGTACATGTAAACATTTTAAGCCAACCAAATGTCATTATTTTACCTGACTAAATGCCATGAAGGCTACACAGCCATTGATTTCTTGCCATGTTCTTCATGTTAATGTTCTTTAGGGCTTTATATTAAGCAGCGTGTATGTTATTGGGCTATATGTGTTCCATGGGGTTCAGTACTTGGTCCTCTATTCTTCTCCTTATACATGCTTCCACTTGGTGACATTATCTCTAGGCATGGCGTCACTGTTCACTGTTATGCAGATGACACACAACTCTACATATCATCAAAACCTGCTTAGGGCCCTCAGAAGACAGTCCTTGAGGCCTGTATCAGTGAAATTGAAAGTCGGATATAGGTAGTATAGATATCCTTCTTTATGCCACACTACAGCTATGTAACGCTGCCTGTAAAATTATAGTATCTGGGAAATTAATATTAAGGACATATAAATAAGATAACAATTCACTGAAAAGGTGCTTGAATTTTACCTCAAGTTTGTAATTGACAGATAATTTACCATTTACCATTACAATTTCAAAGACATGCGCTTGTGTGTAGTATGTGTATGATGTAGTTAGTATATAATGTGTAGATGATGGAGTATGTATATGATATAATTAGTATATGATGATGTATACATAGTGGGGCGGCAGTAGCTCAGGATGTAGAGTTCCCGCCCGCAACCGCAAGATCGGTGGTTCAAGTCCAGCTCCTCCCGGGGATAAACCTGTCATAGTGTCCTTGAGCAAGACACCTAATCCCAAAATTGCTCCCCGGGCGCTGTACTGTACATGGCAGCCCTCTGCTCCGGCCCCCCTAGCATGTGTGTTTGTGCAATCACTTGTGTGTGTCCGGGGGAATCCGTGATGGGTTAAATGCAGATAAATAATTTCACTATGTGCTCTGTGCATGGGTGTGACAATAAATTAACATTTAAAAAATTACAAAAAGATGTAGTTTGTATTTGATGATATGTAAGTTGCTTTGGATAAAAGCGTCTGCTAAATGCCATAATGTAATGTAATTTATATGCTTCTCATCTCCCCTCTCTCCCCATGTAATGTGTGAAATGGAAATGTGTGAGTGTTTTTGGAATAGACGTAATGCCAGCAGCCACAGCACTGTATTTACTTCTGCACCTGATGTCACTGACGACCTTCTGGTCGCCCTCACACCCAGTAATGAGCTCCCTTGGTAGCAGTCACAGCCATGGCAGCAACCATAACCACCACTCCCACTGCCACATTGATTGAGTATTTGAATGCAGTAGGCTGCTTCTCTTATGCCTTCTCTCTTTTTGTCTTCTTGCAGTTGGAAAGACGTCTCTGATAACACGGTTCATGTATGACAGCTTTGACAACACATATCAGGTAGGTGTTACCATCGGCACAGAACATTTTGTCTCAATTGATCAGTGATGGTGTGCTGTGTGCCTTTGCCCCCCATAGTGAAACACACAGCTGTACATCGATGGGGAAAAAAGACACTGAGTAAGATCAAGACTGCTGTGGTGCCTAAGGCTATTACTATTTGTAGGCCCTGTTCTCCACTGCAGCATAATCTCACTCTCATCCTATGATGCTTATGCTGCTAGCATTCTTACAGAGGTCTTTGCACGCTTCTGCAAACACATAAAGATCTTTAATAAAAGTACAGTATTATTGCTTTCTAAGCAATGAGTAGCTAGCTCTATAGTAATAAAAAAGGAATTACAAATATATCACAAAGCCATTCCACCCTCCCACATATATGTATATTGTGTGTGTGTGTGTGTGTGTGTGTGTGTGTGTGTGTGTGTGCGTGCCACCATTTTTGGTATCTTTGTGTTTGTTTGTGCTACACATACAATTAAGGTTGTACATTGTTCAGTTTTTATTCACTTCATTCTCATTCAGTGTCCATGAAGCTTACTTGGAAATGGTACAAAGCCCTGCTTCCTTTAGTGTCACTGCATCCTGCTAACCCCAGATAAAGTCCTATCCATTCTTCGATGTTTGCACGAATATGAGATTTGGATGGCGCTTGTTTGAGTGGATTAAATGGTTTGTCTTAGCTATGTGATGCTGTGCTTTCACAATTGCCACTGTGTCCTCTTATATTTTGACATTCATAAGTCATGAACGAATACAGAGTCGGCCAACACTGACTGTTGAGGTTCATGTTAAGCTGCTGGATCTCCATGATGCATGGATATGTCTCAACAACTGTTTACCCAGCATCTTCCTCTCATACACCAACAACTTCTCAGTGGTGGGTCAGCAAATTCATCCGTTCATTGTCTCTTGTTAAAAGTGGGCAATTGTTGTTTTATATTCTACCTTTTCAACTTGTGCAAGGAATTAGCATTAGTTGAATGGAGAGATGATGCTATATTTTGAAACCCATTGTTGGCCTACAATGTTTTAAACACGTATTGTCCCTCAAATCATACTGGGCTATTGTTTGGATTTTATATTTGGATCTAATACGTATCGTGCAATTTGTTCCAACGTACTGTAGTGCGATTCATTGCGTCATAAGCGAGGCCCATAATGCAAATGTAATGTAAATGGCATGCAATCATTTCCCAGATCATTTTCAGAGTGTAGCACACTCATAAGGATCACAGCCTTTGGTGAATGTGGGCTTCGCTGGTTGTCTGTGGCCTGTCTTGCTCCAAGGCCACTGCTGTAACTCTCGGCCTGAATGCAGCTGGGTCAATGATGCCTGTGAAATCCAACAGCCGTCAAAGTCAGCACTATGTGCAGTCATTCTGAGGAGCACGGGCAAGCATGGTTTTCTACACTGGCCTAATAGTGATGAGGGCTGAAGGGACAGAGAGCTCTCCTCACACCCTCTGCTCTCATCCGTGTCCTCCCATTTGAAGTGGACAGACAGCATGCTGGACAGATAGCATCTGCCTATTTATTAATCTCTCCATATGTTTTAAGACTTGTAATGTCCATCTCCGCCCCACATTATTTTAACAGCCTGTGCCCCAAATGATAACAGCAGCCTGCGAGGAATCAGATGGTTATTTCTGTCTAAAACAAAGCCATTTATATAAAACCTCTTAACCCTGGGCAGAGAAAACAAGCCTCTTCATTCCCTTCCCACA
>OMOT01065150.1:0-12155 GCA_900312575.1 Acanthochaenus luetkenii | reverse complement strand
TTGCAATACATCTGTTTCATGTTTTTAATATGTAACAATGTCTACTTGTATTGTCCCTGACAAATAAACTACAAAATACGTAAATACATAAAATATTCTGACCCTTAAAATATATGTGCTATATGTCTATTGTTCTCTAATGTCCAAATGTGTTTGGTTTTTTCCTTCCTAGTAAACCTGCTTGAGATTGATGTTGTGATTGATGTAAGCAACCTGATTGCCAGTCTGCCAGCAAATGTCACATATCAATTCAGGAACATTCTGCTGAATTTCTCCCTTCCCATCGTCCTCTTTGACAATATAGTTTTAACAGAAATAGATTTCGCTACAGGTAAGAACCTCTGGTTACTAATTTATCTCCTTACATCCTTGACAATGGAAGCGTGCCTGATTAATTTTTCTGAAATGGTGTATGATTTGTTTGATTTGGTTTGAGTATATGCTCTTCCCTTTGATTTCCTTCATAGTGTGCTCTACGAACACTACTGGAGCGCTACAGTGTAGGTGTGAGGACCAGTTTGGTTGGTCATGTGACAAGTGTTTGACCCACGGTGTGTGCGGTAACACTACAACAGAAACCTGTGAGTGCATAAATGGACTTCCTTCTGACGGACAGTTCTGTGAGCCAATCACAGGTGAGCATATCTGTTTCTGCAAGCCAGTGAAAAGGCAGTGCATACGAGTTTTTGTAGCTGTTTAAATAAAACTAAGATTATCTTTGCACTGTGTTCTGGCGTTTAAAAAGTTACACTGATTTCAAAAGCTTCAATTGCTACACTGTTGGTCTGATTTTGACAAAACATGGAGTGGAATTAGATTAGATGCACTTTATTGATCCCCTAGGGGAAATTCAGATTGGAATGATGTATCTTGTTATTGATTGGGTGCTTGCATCATTCATGGGTTACGACATGTTTACTTATTTGTATCATGCTTTTGTAGGCAGAACATTTGCAGTTTCATAATTTATTCTTGGGAATTTGGTTCCACAGATATCACTCCATGTCCTACGCAGCCACCTCGCTTGACAGAAAGTAAGTTTTGTTTTACACGAGTAATATACAATAGATTGTGTTGTTGGAGCACTAAAAAGGCTTATATACATGTATATAAGAGTATAAACACATTATGAGTGCATTATTATAATGATTGTCATGTTCAGGACATAATATACATACTGTGATAGGCGCAAGGTGCAGCTGGAGTGGAATTTCTATTATAAACATTTTCTGTGGAAATACATACTATATAGAAATTGATGAGTAAAAGATCATTGAAGAGTCCACAAGCTCTGTTTTCACATATCAGGAGGGTGGTGATTTGTTTCTTCGGAATCTCAGAAACTAGACATGAACAGGTATTGGTACTGTTTCTTTGTTTTATTTAAAGGGACTACAACATCCTCTACAACCACGCCAACAACAGCAGAAACGACTATCGCTACCACCATTGTAACAACAACAACAACAACAACAACGACCGCGGTGGAAACAGCTCCACCAGAAGGTATTACACAGAACATCTAGAGAATGAAGGTGTATGTTTCTCTTGAAATATTTTCCTTGTGGTAAAACCTGCTGTTGTAGTTATAGAGAGGAACCTTCAGTTTGCCATGGACCTTGAATTTCAGCCTTCTTTTATAATAAACATTTTCTGTGGAAGTAAATACAATAAAGAAATTGATGAGTAAAAGATCATTGAAGAGTCCACAAGCTCTGTTTTCACATGAACGATCTTTGGAATCTCAGAAACTAGACATGAAACCTTCAAAAATTATTTACTAATTCAAATTCTGATTCACTGTAACGTCAAGATTTCCTCTTAAATGGACGCTTTACCCTAAATCGATGTTACCTCCATTTTGTGAAACATTCCACCCCTCCCTGAGTCCCTGAGGGGGGGTGCATCTTGGGAATTGGAGTTACTGGAGCTATTGACTTGATTTGGCAGAGCTGGGATCCTCAAAATCTAGAAAAATCCATGGATTAAATTTTGTAATTGTTTTCTATGGAATGCAATATGCTATGTAAATCAAAATATAATTGGTTTGATTTCGGGTAAAGCATTCCTTTAAAGCCGTTTATTGTAATGGTGCGGATCGGACTCAAGCACAGACACAACAGACAGAGGCAGGAGGTTCATTATAGGCAAGCAGGCAGGAAGGTACAGGTAGCAGACAATGATATTGCACGGCTGACTACTCTGATGGACAGACAGGAAATAAACGAGACAATGGCAGCGGCTAGAACACAGAGACTAGTACAACGATCAAGCCCAGACTGACAGGGAAACAGAGACTAAATACACAATGGGATGATGAGCTGATGGAAGACAGCTGGGAGCCAAGGGGGCGAGTGGGGAAAACACCGGGGCCATCTGATGACCTGAAGGGGAAACACAAGAGGGGAGAGATAAGGGTGCAGTCGTGACATTCATAAGATATTGGTTTCATGTCATAATCTTTTTCACAAATATTGCACAGAATCATGGTGTCAGTTGTTCTCCTCTCCTCTGGCCCTGAGAGAGACACACATAATAATTTTACACAACGTGAAAATAAATGGATGAATAGGGTTCAAGTTCACGGTGGCTCAGTGGTTAGCACTGTCGCCTCACAGCAAGAAGGTCCTGGGTTCAAATCTCGCCTGGCCCTTTCTGTGTGGAGTTTGCATGTTCTCCCCGTGTTCGCGTGGGTTTCCTCCGGGTGCTCCGGTTTCCTCCCACAGTCAAAGACATGCAAATATATGTGTTTGTGTAGTGTGGTGCATGGTGTGATGTACTATGTATATGATGCATGCAATGTATACTTGTATGGGGGCGGCAGTAGCTCAGAAATTGATGAGTAAAAGATCATTGAAGAGTCCACAAGCTCTGTTTTCACATATCAGGAGGGTGGTGATTTGTTTCTTCGGAATCTCAGAAACTAGACATGAACAGGTATTGGTACTGTTTCTTTGTTTGATCTAAAGTGACAACAACAACTCAACCCAGCACTACAACATCCTCTACAACCACGACCCCCGCAGCAACAACAGCAGAAGCAATAGCAGAATCAACGGCAGTAATGACTCCCGCCACCACCATTGTAACAACAACGACGACGGCCGCAGCTCCACCTGCTCCACCAGCTCCACCAGCTCCACCAGAAGGTATTACGCATGAAGGTGTATGTTTCTCTTGAAGTATGTCCCTTGTGGTAACACCTGCTGCTGTTGTAGTTCTAGAGCGGATCTTTGAGTTCACCATGGACCTTGAATTTCAACCGTCTTTCAATGACCCGAGTGCTACAATCTTCAGTGACATCAATACATCTGTGAGTCTTTACGGGTGTGCTTGTTGTGTGTGCGCCATCTCTGCCATTCAGAGTTGTATCATGATACGTGTTCGAGACGTCTTTGGTTTGCTTGTAGAACCAGGTAACACGTATGTCCCTTTCTGAAACAGATTCAAGACAACTGTAGGGCGTCCATCAAAACTTTCAAATCGGCAAATCTAAATAGTTTAAGGTAAGTAACATTTCACCCTTTCTGTTTGACTTTTTGTTCACTCATGTGTCATGTGCAATATTATTATTATTATTATTATTATTTGTTGTGGCCAGGGTGGTAACTATGGAGTCTACTGTTTACACTCCGAGCCAGTGAAGATGAAAGAGTCAACTGTAACGTATGGAAACTGGACATAGTTGTGAGAATGACAAAGTTTGATTGGTCATAAAAGTGCAGATATCCTCTAATAAGCATCCAAACGATTCATTTTGAAGTTGACCACGGGATGTTAGTATGCAGATGTAAACAAAGGCAATGAACCGGAAAAGGAAATGGAGACACTTTTCCACATGCCAACGCAACTACCCGTGATATTTCATACCATTTGCAGACCGTAGTTCGGCCAGAGCACAATGCAGAGTCTGAAGCCAATGACACTCTTCATTGTTTCCGCAAACGTGTCCTTCTGTCCGTATGAACCTTCTGAAATGTGTTTCCACAGCAGGTATACTGTGGCCTAAAATGGGTGGATTGATTTTGGTTCTAATTATACATGTATTTCTATACAATTATTTGTTTCAGGAGTGGGAGTACCATCGCTGAATATACTGTCAGAGCAACCTCTTTTGAATCAGAGGAATTGGCTGCCGTACAAAATGGAATATTCTCACAGCTGGGAGAAAAATACCAAATTATAACTAAAAGTAAGACCGTCAAATTCTGTCTTGTACTCGTTTATACAAATATTCTAACAGGTCTAGTGACAAAATTCGAATACAATATCTTGCCTGTAATTCTTGCTTTGAGATTGTTATCATTTGTGATGTAAGGAGTATCTGATCCCTGTGTACAGATGATGGCTTGTATAATAACAGGTTGACCTTTATTTCAATTTCTTATTTAAGGTACAACACAATTAACTTTTACACCAGAGCAGACATTTTCGGGGGAAGCTGTGACTGTGACATGTGGACCACCGCCTGACAATCTAGATTTTAGCGACAACTGGATAGCGGAGTGGAAAATTAACGGAGGGCCAATCACTGTGAGACACAAAGCTTTCAAGCAGGACGGACAGGCAAAACTAACAGTGGATCCCGTTTTCTCCAGTGACAATGGTAAGTAATAGATGTGGTATGTTTCAGTCAATAAAAAAATAAAAAAATCTCAATTTTGTTACAGTTCTATCTGCTTAACTAAAGGGAAAATCCACTCTAACACACTTACAAAATGTTCTTACTGGATAACTGGCTAAACATAGACGACCCTTGATTGAAAGAAACAAGTTGACACACCTTCTCTGTGGGTTGTTGAAAGGCATTCTGGGAAGCGAAGAAAAACACCAATTGAAGTAGAAGTTGACAAGGCAGGTTGAGGGACAGTAGGTACACAGAAGAGGAAATTACAACACTTAATCATAAAATAACTCCTGGAATGGAATCACAAATTGATTATATCTAACAGTGTAGGAGTATTGAAGGGTGGACTTTTCTTTAAATATAGTTATGGAAAAATAAAAATAAAATGCAACTCTCTTGACAATATAATTGAATGATGCTATAGGATTGCATTTTGCTTGATCTTAAGGAATCTGAACTCAAAAGTCATAAAACAACAGAAAAAACAGGGAGACATATTAGTTTTCACCATATGACAACAAGTAAAAGATGATTGAGCTGATTTGTAACATCGCCTCACATTGGCTGGACCTCAACATTGATGATCACCTTTCATTTCAGGAAGTTATGAATGCTTTCTGAGGGACAGGACCGTTTTCCTGCAGACTGGATCTTTAATTGTCAAATCCGTACCTGCAATCAAAGTGGAACCCATCAGAACAAATGTCCGGTGCGAGATTGGAAATCCAAAGCAAGTGCTGTTGAAATGCTCCGTCCAAAGCCCCTACCAGATTCAGCTCAAAGACGGGGATGACGAACTTGCCCAAGGTAAACAAACAAGCATTAAAAAGGCAAATCAACTCCATTGAAATTGCTTAAATATTCTGCGTGCTGCATAGAATTAATGAAGTTCAGACAACTACATTTGAAATAATATATATGCTTATCAAATATGAATATCTCAGCTACTAGAAATAAACGTAGCAGTGATGGTATGAGATTGATTGAATATTCACGATAGTAAATATCCATTTTTTCCCCCCAATCCTGAGTCGAGTGTTTAATGTTACTGTGTGTGTTTAGGCAGTAGCTCTGCTGCGATCGCCCATAATTATGAGATTGCCAACTGTGAGAACCCTCAAAAGCAATTCACTTGTGAAGAGAGAGACAACCAGCAATTTAAAAAGGAAATAACAGTCATCATATCCCCGGATCGTAAGTGTTGATCCATACGTTCCAGAGCATTTTCCATTTAAAAAATGTGTTGTCCTGTAGTCACCAATACTGGTCAAGTACTACTTCTTTCTCTCCAGCACTTGTATGTCTCAATGACCCGGAGTTTGGTGACGGAAAGGACGGTGACAAGGCTATAGCTGTCTGCGAACCAGATGAGGAGGGTGAGAAGACAGCGGTTTGTCAAGCAAGCGGTGAATGGGGAGATCGACGAGACAACTGCGTCCTGAAAGTGCTTGCGGATCTGCTTTCTGAGTCAGAGGTGACACTGTTCTCCAACTATTTCTGTTTCAAGATGGTGACGTCAACATGTAGAACCCATGTCAACTGTGGCCAGGGGGAGAGGGAGAGAGGGGGAGAGAGAGAGAGAGAGAGAGAGAGAGAGAGAGATGTTTGAGGGTCCAAAGACCTCCTTGGGTTCTTGATGGGGCTCCAGGCGGTCCCAATCAAAATAAGGAATAGTTAAATGTCACTATTGTTCTAGGGTGCCAGAATTGGGGGTAAAACATAATTTACGATTGGGTCCAAGTTTTTGAGGATAAAACATGTATCTGTACTGCAAAGCAGACCAAGCTGTGCATTATATTCCATTTTTATTAGAACCGTATATTACTCTATATTATACTACAATGCAAACGCTTTCTTCCTTTCAAATCTCACAGTTTCTGGATGAGATTCTAATTGTAAGTTTCTTGGGGCGACTCAGCAACGCCACCGTCAACTTCACGGAGAAAGTGGTTGAGTCACCTGCCAACATTGACACCATTGTTCAAATACTGACTCGGGTGGCAAACACGTCTATCCCGATAAATCGATTCCTGATGACGGTACGTGAATCAGGCTACAGTACGTTCGTGTTAATTCATGTTTACGTTTTCCCTTTTTCTGCCTCGCTCATCATCAAATATACGTTTTCCTTTGTATTCAGGATATCCTGATAACTGTAGATGTCCTCGTGTCAGATGCAGCAAGGGATTCATGGGACTTTCTAAACGTCAACGCCACCGACACCGCCGCCGCCGCCAATAACGGCTCAGGAATCAGAAGTGGCCGCGCCGAAGATCAAAGTACCAGCTCGGAACTACTTGGTTCTCTTGAGACTATATCAGATGCTCTTACCAATGACTCCTTTGAAATTGCCACATCACTTATCCTCTTGAACAAAACCACATTCGTAGACTCCTTCAGCGCTGATCTTAACTCCTCCGTGGTGATCGACATACCGGCGTCGAACAACTCTTTCAGCACCATCACGACCATATTATTTGACTCGATGGATAACGTACTCCCCGCCAGGAACGCAAGCAACGCCACCATCAACACCATCAATGGAAATGTGGTTCTGGTGAAGTCCAGCGGCACCATCAGCAACGTGTCATTCACCTTTGATGTCAAAAACGACACGCTGTATAACCCCCAGTGTGTCTACTGGAACTTCAGCCTCTTCAATGGCCTCGGCGGGTGGGACGACGAGGGGTGCGAGTTGGCGTTCAACGTCAATGATACCGTCACCTGCAACTGCAACCATCTCACCTCGTTCTCCATCCTCATGTCGCCCTTCATCCCGGAACACATCAGAGAGATTTTGGACTACATAACCTACATTGGCGTGACCATATCCATGGCTTGCTTGGTCATATGCCTCATCATTGAAGCCGTCATATGGAGAAAAATACACAACAACGACACTTCCTACTTGCGTCACATCGGCATCGTTAACATCGCCGTGTCTCTTCTGATTGCAGACATTTGGTTTATTATCGGGGCAGCCATTTCAAGTGCAGAGGTTGAAAATCCACCAGCATGCAAAGCGGCAACATTCTTCATCCATTTCTTCTACCTGGCCCTGTTCTTCTGGATGTTGGCGTCCGCTATGTTATTGCTCTACCGCACAGTCAGTGTCCTTGATGCTCTTGTCGGTTTGTCCAACAATGCCTTGATGGCTATTGGTTTCTCTGTAGGCTATGGGGTACCTCTCATCATCGTGTCCATAACTATAGCTGTAACTGCGCCCAGCCAACAGTACACCCGAGCAGCTGGGGTCTGCTGGCTGAACTGGTACGATTCCAAAGCTCTGCTGGCGTTTGTCATCCCGGCGCTCATGATAGTGGCCATAAACCTGTTCATCCTGTGTGTAGTGATGTACAAAATGTTGAAGAGTAGGTACAAGAGGGAGCTCACAAAAGAAGACAGAAATGTGCTATGTGTGATTTTTAGAAGTTTGGCCATCCTCACACCTTTTTTCGGAACGACTTGGGGTCTGGGAGTTGGAACCATGACCAACCCGAGCAACGTTGGAATCCATATTGTGTTTGCAATCTTCAATTCACTGCAGGTACTTGATATACAGTAGCTACTGATGCTGTGTTATGTGCATGATATATTCATAGGTGCTGTCAATTATTGTGTAGATTTGGAATAATAAGAGTTTGTCTTTTGTCATAGGATGCCTCTTAGCTGAGGTTCTAATCTTTGTATCTCTATAAAGGGCTTCTTCATATTGGTGTTTGGAATGCTATTGGATAGATCGGTATGTATGCATCTGTATTAGAAGTCTTAATGCTTTAAAGGGGCATTAAGTAAGCTATGACCTTAAGATAAGAAGTTGCAATTCCAACGGGCGGGGAGCTTTCGTTCCAAAACAGAGTACGGGCTCGAAAGTGAGTTTTGAAAGTCCGAAATCTCAGCACCTGGCAAAGTAACTGTTGAGTCATTGGCATTGATCAAAAACCCTATCAACCTTCTGCAGGTATATTATGGTAATTGCGTACTATGGGGCGGTCAAAATCGTACTCATTGCCCCGTATATGGTATTATTCATATACAGAAATGTGTTCATTTGAGTTTTGTAGCGGCTTACTAATTTTGGGGAAATTATTTTGCCTACATTTTCAGATCATGTCACATCTTGGACTAAAGAAATATTTCAGTAATGATACAGTGGTAAGAAGTTTTTTAAATTTATTTTTTTACATCATCTTATTCTTTGTGAATAGTTTATCAATCCCCTTTCAAATATTGTGGCGCATGTTCTTCTTGTAGATCACCTCTGCTGGACCCTCATCATCAAACGGAGGAAGAGGTATACTAGCTATTATAATATCTTTGTTTTAAAGGAACATTGACAAGGACATTTTGACGTTATTTTTCTTTACCAAGCACTTGTCACCTTGTGATGAAATGTTTTTGCGCTGGCTCTTGAATTAACTGAAATCTTAGCATTACTAACAAAGGGCACTGCCTTTGTGGATGAAACGCGGACAACAAATGACAGCTTGCAACCGCCAGTACTACTTTGTTTCAATGAGTAATGCAAACGGCACATGTGGAGGTCAAATGTCAAACCTTCTCCCCTACTTTGACAAAAGCGTGGTGAAGAAAACATATACAATTCAAAGTGCCAGGGTGGCACTCTAAAGTCAGTTGTCACATTGTTTTACCACAGACGGCTCATGTTTTTCTTGTTGTTTTTCAGATGGTTACAATGTGAGCTCATATGGACCTTCTGACAACTACAACAACGCTTGGCGCAGCAGTGGCTTAGGAGGAAGAGTTCCCACCCAGCAAGTGCAAGGTTAAGTCCAGCTCCTCCCGGGGAAAATAACATCTGTTTAAGTGTTCTTGAGCAAGACGCCTAACCCCAAATTGCTCCCGTTGAGCAGGTTGGCGCCTTGCGTGGCGGCCTCCGCCAATGGAGTGTGAATGTGTGTGTGAATGGGTGAATGTGATGCTAACTGTAAAGCACGTTGGGCATCTGAAAGAGACTGTAAAAAGTGCTATATAAATGCAGAACATTTACCATTTCGATAGCGCTCTGCAGCCAAGACAGACCTTTGTTTCACCCAAATGATTATTCCTCATTCTTCACCCCAGCCTCCAGAAATGTAACGTACTGCACAATACGAGGCATAATGTAGCCTCCAAAAAGAGTGAGGCCCGATGTTTACATAGACAAAACATTAGTGCAGCCTTTTCAACAACAACAACAAAGAAAATGTCATTGCCACATGCCACTGCTCACTATGCTCAACTATGCTTTCATGTAATGCACATCTGAAGAAATGAATTCTTAGTATTATGTCATATTGAAGATATATGGTATTAATTGGTGTGCACCTCTTTTACCATATGCATGCAGTTTGTGTCTTTAAAAATAAAAGTGGTGAGGAAAACGTAAAATTCAAAGTGCCAGGGTGGCACTCTAAAGTTTGATCTGTCTTTTTGCATCAGTTGTCACATTGTTTCACCACAGACTGCTCATGTTCTTGTTGTCGTTTTCAGATAGTTACAATGTGAGCTCAGAAGTACCTTCTGACAACTACAACAACGCTTGGCGACGCAGTGGCCCACGAAGTAGAGTTCCCGCCCAGCAAGTGCAAGGTTGAAGGCTTAAGTCCAGCTCCTCCCGGGGAAAATAACATCTGTATATATTAAATATTAAATGTCAGAAACAGAAAATTACAGTTGCAAATGTTTTGTAATGATAAAGAACATATAGTGTGTGTGTGTGTGTGTGTGTGTGTGTGTGTGTGTGTGTGTGTGAGTGAGTGGGTGATAGAGAGAATGAGTTGGGCCTTCTGTATGCAGGACTTTGATTTTGATTTGATCTTCATTTTTCTCGAACCATAAACAAAAACAATCCTTAATAATAAAAAAAATTAAAAACAAAATAAATCTGGTCAGGCTCTCACTCGTGAAATAAAGTTCAGTATTTTACTTTGTTTTGCCATTTAAGAGTTTCATTACATTTTCAAACAACAAATGTGATTCAAATTGTGTGTTATTTTGGTTTACTTTGCCAATCAAATCAGTTAGACAGGGCGAGACTGTTTTACACAGACCAATGACCTCGTTTACTCAGATGGCAAATTGACTTGGACAGAACCATCACTCAAATATCGTTCCAAACTGCCAGGCGTCAATTTCAGAGGAAATGACACTTCTGAACGCACATTATATAGATATACATGGAGAATGAATTCAGCTGAACAGTTTAATCCTGTCACAACTTTCTTTTCTACACTATGTCCCTCCCACCGTTTGTACTTCTACCGTCCCAATAGCAACATAGCAGTCCTATTCTGCCTGTGGTTATTTGTGTATTATTTGTCGACTGATTTGCATAGCCCTATTGTGGCTCAGGCCTCGTATTGTACTGCTTCCCAACAGTGCTGCAGGGTAAACACAGCATACAATTGGGCGTAGTAGCTATACCAATAGAGCCGCCAGTAATGAGTAACATTTCATCTTATTTCACTGCATAACATTATATTAGATCGTCTTGTTGTAGAGTTTCTAAACAGCCATAGCCAATTATTTGAGGTGGCTTGAAAGCTAACCAGTCTGAAGGGCATTTATACCGCAGTATTTCCCTATATGTCGGCTATTCAGACCTGACCATGCCTCACCTCTCTTCAGCGGCTTAACACTGGTCAGCGGTGAGCATTTAGAGCCACACGAATGTTTTCCTCCTCTCCATAAAATCAGAAGACACTTGCCTCCTTCCCTTATCCAATGTGTGCAGACAAAATGTCAAGCTTCTTTGGATGAAAAAACGGACGCCCGTAAACACAATTTGAAACTTGGGCCTACATCTATTTAAACCGTGTCATTTTCACACCATGATTACTTTAGGCCTGGATATGGGCCTTTAAACTAGCAAGTGAGATAATCCAGAAGTACTAATGCTGATTGGGTGCTTTCTTATCATGTATGTAAACATATTTTCCTTAGTTTCTGGAAAATGGAAATGGAAAATATTTTTGCTAAACAAATGAACTACTTTGGTAGGGTTTGACATTGCATTTCATTTTCTACCTGTCATTTTGGATTGGATTATATATGAATAGTGGTGAGAAATGCAAGTATATTGCACTTGAAAAGGTATTTATACTGTATATATGCCACTGTACAAAACCAGAAATGTGTTTTTCAAAGTCGATTTTCCTAAAATCCGTCCTGGGGCAGCATCATGCTCTCGGACCCCCCTAGCATTTCATTTTTTTAAATGGAATTTCTGCTTAATTAGACAGTTCACAGTGAAAAGAGACCGAAACGGAGGGAGAGAGGGCGTTGTGGCAAGCAACAAAGGTTCCGGGCCGATTCCGGACCCAAGACATCGCAATTAGGTGGTAGACACCTTAACCAAGAGGCTAAGAGCCCAGAAGAGCGCAAAAGCCTGACATCATTCATTTGTTCTTTATTTTTTTAAAGAATGGAACAAGTCTGATGAAGTGCTTTGAAAGCTGAAGGAGAACCTGAAGGAGAACGCTTGATTTGGTAGACAAATATCCATGGAAAGTTGAAAGGCTCTGTC
>OMOT01065149.1:0-13251 GCA_900312575.1 Acanthochaenus luetkenii | reverse complement strand
AGAGAGAACAGTAGGGGCCCTATGACCGAGCCCTGGCGGATGCCAGTGTTGAGAGAGCGTCGTCTGGACAGGGATCCTCTCCATGCGACCTGGTAAGAGTGGTTAGTCAAGTAGGAAGCAAACCAGGTGTGTGCAGGTCTTATACCACTTGAATAAGACATAGATGCGTGAGAAAACATCTTGTATTCTCCCAGGCACTCCAAAGGATTAGAAATCCTGTAGTAAATCAGCAATTAGGGGATATAATTGATCCTCTTCAGATGTACCAAGACGGGCCTGTCAAATAAAAGTGTTATCCATACATTTTCTAGAACAAATGTAGGATTCATTCAAAACGAATGTGTAGTATTTTCTGGCAAAAACATTTTGATATATATACATGTCATTTCTCAAACAAGTAACCAGAAACATGGCAGTATTGTGGAGCCCAGGCTTTCTAGTCTAGAAAACCAGACAGCTTTTTGGGTGGGGATTAGTTAATCATCAAACATATTCAATCTGCGAATTGATCTTGGTTCATTAGAGGTCGTACCTGCGTTTTCCATTGTGTTGTCCGTGCCTAAAAAAAATACAGTACAAAGGAGGGGGAACAACGACTCTGAGTAGTACTTTGAGACCTACAGGAGGATGATGTGATATCTAGGCCTGTAACAATTATATCTACAACGACCAAGTGGAGAGCGTGGAGAGCCATACGTTCCTGGGAGTTCACATCTCGAATGATCTCAGCTGGTTAACAAACTGTGGCACACTCAGGGGTAAAATTAGTGTCCACAGGGCCGGGAATAACAAAGGGGATGTCCACACAGAGAATTACCCGAAACAGCTCCTTAATGACTGTTTCTGGGAGGGAATGGCTTAGTCCGACAGACTCAATGTTCCGGGTGGGGTGGTCGTGGTGCAGTTCAGGGTCAAGGCAGGAGAAGGGTAGTCGTACAGGCAAGGGTTAAGCATAAGAAGGGTCCTCAGATGGTCAGGGGTTCGGCACACAGCGGGTTCCTTATTCCGATCTGGCATCTACTTTTCTATGTCTCTGGTTTCACTCCGTTTCACTCTTCCTCTAACTCCACACCTCCCATGGGTCACACTTCTCCTCTCTCTAACTCTTCCTCCTCTATTTAAAGCCTGCCGCTCTCTTTCCCGATTGGCCCTGCCTTTCCCCTTTAACCATCTCAGCTGACTCTTATCTCTCGCTGATTGGGGCGGACGTCCATATATGGGCCTCAGTGTCCATGCCGGGAACGGCACCTACCGCCCCTCACCTCTCCCCTCCTAACCTTCCTCCGTCTGCCACAAAACACTGCTCATCTGTTAGGAAAAGCACAACAGCGATTATACTTCCTCAGGAAGTTGCGTCAGGTTAATCTACCTCAACAACTACTCATCAACTTCTATCGCAACACTATTGAAGGCATCCTCCTATATGGCTGCACTGTGTGGTATGCCAGAGAGGACAAAACTGCAGTGTGTGGTGAAGGACGCCCAGCGGATCATCAGTGCCGACCTGCCATCGTTGGACAGCATGTACAACAACCATCTAAAGAGGAAAGCTAGTAACATCATCAGGGACACAACACACCCGGGCTATCATGTGTTGGAGCCACTTCCATCGGGCAGGTGGTACAGGACAATTAAATCCCGGACTAACAGAATGAAAAACAGCTTTTTCCCCAGGGCTGTGGTGTCCATTTCTCCCCCTCAAAGACCTTCACATACACTCTGATGCCTTGAACATCACACACACAGGACTACACCTTTGCATTTTCACTTTATATAAAAACTCTGATTTGCACTAGCAAATAAAAAATTTTGTAAAGTTAGACCGTTAATGTTTTGTTTTAAATTATATCTACATTTCATATGTTATCCAGACTGATACATATTTTATAGACTGCTATTTATTCACAGACAGACGTTTATTTATTTGTGTTATTTAATGTTGTTTTTAAGGGCAATCTTTCGTTCATTTTTCATTTTAATTATAATTTTTATGTTTTCTTGTGGAAAGAGAGCAGTCAACCAAATTTCATATAATGACAATAAAGTATCTAAAAATATCTAAAAAACAATTGTTAAAACGCAATTGTTTGATGTGATCACGGTTTCTTTTTTGAACCGCAGAGCTTAATTTTTTTTACGAGATGGGTCAAAGCATGGCAGGGTTCGACATTAATGCTGCCCCGGTTGCCCGGGACAAGTAAAAGAAAGATTGCGGGCAAATAAAACCAGTCTTTGGTTGCCCTGGTTGGGCAAGTAGCAATTCAGCGTTTTTTTCTTCTGTTTTTATTTCTCCTATTCAGTTGTGGGCTGCCGCTGTCTGCCTTGGCTGAACCTGTCCGGCCTGTTGGGAATAACGTTGCTGACGTCATTAGACGTAGCTACCGTAATTTTTGTTTGTATATTCCAAACATGGCGGAAAGCTCACAGCTGAAGTTAGCAAATCTAGATGATGAGAAAGATAAGAGACGCAGAACATTTCTCCCTTTGTGGAAAGAAAGATATCCGTGAGTGGAGAACTACACCACATTATTGGCTATGTACTGCTATGTCTGTAGACAATTCCCAGGCTAAGCCGATAAAGATGTATATTTTTTTAAGTTTGGAGAGCCTTATCATGTCGCAAAGACATGATAAGCTTTCACGTAATACCTGGCACTGCTGGTATGTGTGGACGTCGGGGGGAAGTACAAGTCCGATCAAGCTTGCCGAATGTGAGTGACTTTAATCTACTTAGTAATGTTAACGTTAGCTAGCTAACAATTAGCTATCCCTTCCCCACAGCTAGCTAACACAAGTATTTTCAATGAATCTGATGTCTGTGGGGAGGGGACAGTAAATAAAATGGTTGAGTATGCAATATCGTTACGTGAAAATGTTGTGTTAATATTGTTCCAGATTCATTGAAGTCATTCATGATGACATCTAGTGTTCTGGCTGATGCTGCAACGGATATCAGCATCAGGGACCCGGAGCATCCGGTGTCTTAAGGATGGACAGACAGTGTGTGCTTTGTTCCTGACACTCTGGGATCCGGTAGGGTCTCCGGTTCACAAAACAGGGCTGTTAGACTCGCTCTTGACTGTTTCTATAGATCTAACGTAGACCAAATGCATTCTCGCCTCAGATGGCCTAAGGTTTTTAACAGGTTATCTATCAGTTTATTGTTATTTATTAGGAATATTATCTATTCTCAGTTTCCTACAGCTCTTTTTAACCAAATTGGATTTTGTTCTGATGTTCATCAGTACAGAACCAGAACAGTTACTCTAGGACTACTTACTTTACCACGCACAAGAACTAATGCAATGAAAAGCACTGTAGTATATAGAGCCTTTTCTTTATGGAATACTCTTCCTTTGAACATCCGAAACATTCCAAGGCAGGAAGCATTTAAAATAAAAGTCACTTTTTCTCGATTGTCCTATATTATTATTGTTTTGGTTATTATCAATTATTGATATTATTGTTATGTTATGTTATGTTATTATTAGAGCTTTGCCTTCTGACTCAGCTCTCTTTTCGTTACAGCAGTGCGGTAAAGTGAGCGCAATACCACACCCGCTGCTCCGATTTTCTGGCCAATTTCACGCTCCATTGTCCCCTCACTCGCAAATAAGACCCCGAGATACTTGAACTCCTTCACATGGGGTAAGGACTCAGTCCCTACTCGGAGTAGGCAATCCACCGGTTTCCTGCTGAGAACCATGGTCTCAGATTTAGAGGTGCTGACCCTCATCCCAGCCGTTTCACACTTGGCTGTGAACCGATCCAGTGAGTGCTGAAGATCACAGATCCATGATGCCATCAGGACCATATCATCTGCGAATGCAATCCGCAGCCCATAGAACTGCAACCCCTCCCCTCCATGACAACGCCTCAAGATCCTGTCCATGAATATCACAAACAGAATTGGTGACATGGGGCAGCCCTGGGGGAGGCCAACCCCCACTGGGAACGAGATCCACAAAACACATGTAGACTGTATAGGCATACTCGCAGGCCCCCTCCAGGATCCTTGCGAGAGTAAACAGCTGGTCCGTTGTTCCACGTCAGGACAGAATCCGCGTTGTTCCTCTTCAATATGAAGACCCTCCTTTCCAGCACATTGGAGTAGACTTTCCCTGGGAGGCTAAGTAGTGTGATGCCTCTGTAATTGCCACACACCCTCTGGTCCCCCTTTTTGAACAGGGGAACCACCACCCCAGTCTGCCACTCCTTTTGCATTGTCCCGGATTTCCACGCAATGTTTTTTAAAACAAGTAAAAAACTAGAAGGCATCACAGGACAAAACATAAAAATAGGTGATACAAATATAATAGTAAAAATAATAGGATGAATGACACAAGAGCAATACAATTAATATGTATAGAAAAGTAATTAAAAGATTATATTGATTCTAATAGTTTAGATTATCAGGTTGTTACAAGGTCAAAAGCCTGGTCACCTTTAGTCTTAAGACTAGAAGTAGTAGTAGTAGTAGTAGTAGTAGTAGTAGTAGTAGTAGTTGTTGTTGCAGTGGTAGTAATGGCATTAGCAATTGTAGTACTACTAGTAGTAGTTGTAATAGTAGTAGTGGCATTAGTTTGGCTCATTTTCTGTAAAGTCATTTAAGACAATAAATCTTAAAAAATTAATTAGTAGCAGTAACGATCTGAATCTATATAATATATGAATCTATTTCATCAGATAACTACACATTTGACTTTCCTAGTTGAGGTAGTTAGAGCACTACAGCTCAATGACAGTTAAATAGACTTGCCTCCTCATCAGTATTAGTGATATTTCTACTTGGTATCAGTCATTTTGATAGTGTACAGGCGAAGTATCACGTTAACGGGGCTCAATGCCCTAATTCTGACATTTTGACAGACAAAGATGGAGTTTATCTGGCTGGCGAGAGGGGCTCTCTGTCAGTCATCTATACAGCGGTGTGGGGGGCAGACCAGTGGTTCCTCTGATTGGTTTAGTGTCAACAACACATCTTCCCACTGCCTGAAAACAGGTTTAACCCCATGCCATTTTGATATGGCCTCTTCTTACACAATTGTGAAGTAAGACCTTTTTCAGTGAAAACCCCCTGCTTATAATGCTTAAGGCAGCTTTTTATTTTCATTAAAACTGGATGGATGTTCATTTAAAAAAGATATCAGCATAAACCTTATTGTATGCTTGGGTTTATCATTCAGTGTTATGAAATGTTTTGAAAAATATATGGTGTCAGTGCTCAAGGCAGAGGTCAATTCAGCACTTGACCCATTCCAATTTGCTTATAGGCAGGGGAGGGGCACCATTAACAGCATCATGCACCTCACTGTCAAGCACTTGGAAGACCCCAAAGCCGTATGCACAGATTTTATTTGTTGATTTTAGCTCAGCTTTTAATACATTCCAGCCTCATCTGCTCATCTCAAAACTGAAGCAGATGAATGTCAATCCTTTTTTAATCAAGTGGTATTTTTCCTTTTTAAACAATCAAAGTCAGTGTGTTTGAGTCAATAATACTCTTTCAGAATCCAGATCTATCAGCACAGGTTGTGACAGAGTTGTGTCAGCTCTCCAGTTCTTTTTACACTATACACAAAAACGAATGTTGAATGTCCTTGTTTACAAAACTATCTGATCACATCACTATCTTCAGCCTACTGCACAAAGACACAAGCCTATCTGCCTATTTCTCTGAAATAGACAACTTTGTGCAGTGATGTGACGCCAACCATCTAATTTTAAATGTTAACAAAATTGAGGAGATGGTTTTGGACCCTAGATCAGTGGGGAATCACACACATCAGTCAGGTCTCCACATACAAATATCTTGGTGTTCACTTCGACAATACTTTAAGCTGGAAAATCCATGTTGATAGTTTGTGTTCTCGTCTACAACAGAGACTATATTTTGTATGCAGGCTTAGCGTGTATGGTGTAGACAAGAGGATCATGTTTTTATTTTATCAGGCTTTATTAGAGAGCTTAGTCAGATATGGGATGTCGGCATGGTATGGAAATCTCACTGTACAATTAAAGACTAATCTTTCCCGTTTGGTACACATTGCCATGAAGGTAATGGGGAGGAGTGAATACCAGCCCCTCCAGTCAATATATGAGCAGTCTGTTCTTAAGCAAGCTCAGATGATAACGACTGATCCATCACATATCCTCCACGCGGAACATGAGCTTCTTGCCCTCTGGCCGATTTTCCAACTGTAAACTTAACCGTTTTAAAAACTAATTAGTTCCTATCTCGATCAAAGTTTTCAATAATGCTGCTTGAGGTTCAGGGATTGTGTAAGACTTTCATGGTGCTTTACTGCTGGGTGTGTGCAATACGTGTTTTATGCAATATATGTGAAATATCTTACTATGTGTAATGTGTTATTATGTGTTATTGTTGTGATTTGGTACAGCTGGTGCTGTTTTATTTATATGTTGTTGTTTTACTGCAACTGTGGAGGCATTGAGTTCAAGACATGTGAGTTCAAGATAAATAAAATACAATAAAGTATATCGTATCGTATCGTAACTGCGACAAATCTGAAGTCATCATCATCGGCCCAAACTCCCTCACCCGCTCCACCCAGGATTTCTCTCTTAACATTGATGGTTCCATTGTCACCCCCTCCAATCATGTCCGCAACCTTGGTATCATCCTCAACCCCACCCTCTCATTCCTCCCCCATGTAAACCAGATCACCAGAACAGCCTTCTACCACCTTAGGAACATTGACCGTCTCCTCCCCATCATTCTCTGCCACTGAAACACTGGTCCATGCATTCATTTAATCCAGGCTCGATTATTGCAACAACATCCTTTATGGCACATCAAACAATATCCTCAATAAGCTCCAATATGTCCAAAACTCTGCTGCCCGCATGTTCACCTCCACCCGCCGCTCTGACCACATCACTCCTGTCCTCCACGACCTCCACTGGCTCCCGATCAAATACAGGATACACTTCAAAATACTTCTCATCACCTTCAAAGCCCTCAACAACCTGGCCCCCACCTACCTCTCTGACCTCCTCCACCGCCACACTCCTTCCCGTGGCCTCAGGTCTGCTGATGCCAACCAATTACATTCCATCAGGACTAAGCTCCGGACCTGGGGCGACAGGGCCTTTGCTGCAGCTGCCCCTTCCCTCTAGAATACCATTCCCAGCCATATCCGCAATGCCAACACCCTACCGTCCTTCAAAATAGCCCTCAAAACCCACCTTTTCACTTTGCTTTTGACCCATAGTTGTTTGGTTTGTTTTGTTTTTGTTCTGCTGTTTTCATCTTATATTGTATCACAGCATTGTGAAAAGCGCTATATACATTTAATGTATTATTATTATACATTTTTGCAACTTCCTCTGAGATGGTAAGTAACATAACAGACATAATTTCTTTCCCAATAATCTAACGTTTTGTGCAAATATTGCACAACAAATATTACCCCAATTGGCATTATATGGGCGCTATAATTAGTGGTCAAAATGTCCAACTTTAAAAGGCTGTAACACCTACATCGTGTGTCCAATTTACACAAAACAGATTACAAACACTTTACACATATCCAGCTGTCCCTAATCTACAAATAAACTAAAGTCCGCCTGGAAAAGTTTTCCACTATTTTTCAGTTTTGGAAAAACATTTTTAACATCTCCTCCTAGACTGTTTGACCAATTACCACCACAATCGGTCGGACTAGTCTCTTTAAAAGTTCAAAAATATTTTTGATATCTAATTTTGTTTAGCTGATATTAACTCTTAAAGTTGTGAAGGGGTGGGGTCTGTAAGCTAAATTGTTACAAAGATCACCACCTCTTTTCCAATCATCATGAAACTTGGTGAACATGTTAAAATACATTGAATAACCACATGTGCAAAGCCATTACAATATCAACCAATGGGTGGTGCCACAAAGGCCAGAAAATCTCCTAATCCAGTTAGTGAAATTGCATGAAATTTGTTACACATGCTCTAGGACCATGTACTAGTCCTACAGTGTAATAATTATGTAATAGCTTGTAGATCAAAGTACATTTGCAAAATCAGTATCAAACTTAGCAGCCAAAAATGGTTGTGGCCTAACACAAAAATGTTAACTCCATAACTCCACACCCCCTTGGTCCAATTGTTACAAAATGTGGCATTAAAGGAAGGAGTTGGATGATGACCTCCATAATTTCATCGAAATAGGCTAAAAGGGGGTGCAACAAATGCCCGAAATGGGCTTGGCCATTTGATTATAACTCCAAAACGTTTGTCCAATCATCACACAACTTGCTTAATGTGTTTCAAAAAGCTGTTGAACCATGAGTTTAAAATTATTCTAAAATCGGCAAATAGAATGACAGGAATGACAGAAAAGTGCAAGGACCTGGCATACATTTTCGCAAATTCCTGTGAGATGGTAAGTAATAGTAATAATTACATTTCTCAAAATGAAGGCCACATTTTCCATAAATCCCAGTGCTTCATGTCCACCCTCCCAGAAAAGGATAAACATGGGCTGCATTCGGTTTCACATAAAATCTTCTAGATGTTGTCTTCTCTTGAATCGAGTGGGGGAAAATTCCATGATGAAAAGTGTCATTCTGGTCACTGAATCCACAGTGAATGTAACAGAACATGGCTGAAAGAAATTGTGCATATCCTATAAATATAAACTAATTTGGCAACTTCCAGTTCTGATATAGATTCGATGTTAAATAATTGTATAACGCTGCACCATTGAAAAGTGGTTGGGTTTTAAAAAGATGCAGCGTTTTAAGTATTTCAATAACCCAATATCCTCAAAAAAGATTGATTTGATTTATAGAGACTAAACCATTTTAGCTGCCGTTTTATTTGTTTTCAGACATGAGAGTAAAACATCCTTCCTATATAAAGTTGCAAGGACTGTTTCTGACTCGTGTTAATCCCTCACCTTTCTTCCCTTGCTAAGAACCAGAAGGGTTTACTTGTCAGACATTTCATCCCTAGGGGGCTCACTGTAGACAACAAGGAAAGACAATATGGTAATGTCGATCCGAATGCAGCCATGTATCAGCCTTTCACTCCTTCCACCATCTGCCATTGCCAGAAGTTCTGAAAGCTGGAAGAACATGCTCTCTTCCTGTTTTTGTCCTCTAGCATCTGACCCAGTGGCACACAATGTAAAATGCAGTGTAGAGGCCGCCAGTCTTTTCAGCGATGGTCTTGTTTTTTTACAGTAATTATATGAATCTCTTAGAATTAATGTGGTAATAATTTATTGATGTTAACATGATACATGTGGAACTTTTATTATTGATTCCTCACATCTTATGATGTAGTGGTAAATAACAAGGTGGATAGACTCTCCAATAGATCCTTGCTCCATGAAACAACTCCACTGTAATACACCACGTATTTATCGCTAAGCTTTCAGTCATGAAACACAAGTAGTAATATGTCGGCCTAAAAATATTCTTTCCCCATGTCTCAACATACTAACAGGATCTACCTCAACTATTACTGTCCAGAAAGCTTTAAAGGAAACATCCACCCTCAGTACTCTTAAACTGTTCGATATCATTAATCTGTGATGTTCAATGCATTCCAGCAGTTATTTTAAGTGTTATACTTATTTACTTTTTTGATGTTCCCACTTTCACTCAACCTGCCTCGTCTTTTTAAATTTCAGTTAGTGATTTCCCATGTTTCCCAGAATGCTTTTTGACAACCCCCTGAGAAGAAATAGTTTTGAAAAAAAAAGTAACGTGGGCATATAGGCATAGATTGAAAGTGTGATCATTTAGCTGTGGGTTATATGTGTAGTCTGGAGAGAGCACCTACACATGGTGGACTAGTGTACAGCTTACATACCCTGCATTGGGACACCAGGGCCAGCTGGGACAGCGACAGACTGTCCAGGAAGCTGGCAAATGTTTTGCTGGAAATTTCAACATCTGCCAAGTTGCAGGCGGTAAGCTGCACTTTACACTAGCGTTGACAGAATTCAGTCGTCCTCCTGTTGAAAACAATGGCCTTCAGCATACGGTCACAATGTGAACACAGTATTACTATCTCTCATTCTGTCTCTCAGTGCCCTCTGTTCCTCCCTGTCTCCTCTTTTTGCTTTGCCACTGTGCTTATTGTATGTCCCTCTCATTCTACCAGGTGCCCCCCCTCCTCCTGCCATCAGGAAAGCTTTAAAGGAAACAGGGCATAGAGGCAAGACATATTTCTCTGCTTCTAATTCCTTGCTAATGCTAAGCAGACGAGAGGCCTTTACAGAGTTGCTTATATTAACTACTAATTAGCTAACATGGACTGCTAAGATTAGCTATTAATGTTAGAAACTGCTTCACAGCCATATCTGTAGATCTGAATATAGGTTTTTATTTTTGTAATTATTGCCTTCATGCTTGATCTTGATAGTATTCTAGATATTTAGATATAATGTCTTTGGCATGTTTATCTCTTATCATTCTTTATGTTACCTGCATATATCTGCATGAAAAATAAAATAAAATGGAAATTATTTCAGATGCAAACAAATCACAATGAGAATCCATCGTCCAAGTTATTTGTGCACATAGTAGCCTATGTTGCTGCAGGTAAACAAATGCAGGCTGCTCACCTAGATACAGCTTTGTAAACAGCCGGCACTTTCCGCTTCTCCGCCCCCGACATATATTCCTCCGCGGGAGCAGAGAAAACAAGCGGCAGAGGAACACATATGTCCATGCCATGCCAAGCACGTAAAAATCTTTGGATTGCAGTACATAGCATACTGAGACCTGTAAGATTACACCCTGAGTTTATGGGAAAATCACATTGACTTCTATTGTAGCCCAGTGAGAGCCTACTGTAGAAAACTGTAGAAAGCTCAATACTGAACCGATCAGTGAAATTATGGTCTCTACATGTCAGTTTCATAGTAGAAAGTGTGCAAAGGTCCTAAGGTCCAAACTAGTGAACTTATCCTTTAAGTAAAGACTTTTGCTGCCAACCTCAATTTCAACCCCTGCTATTGCGTTAATGCCTTTTTGACATTTCCTGGAAGCAGACAAAGCCAATGATCAAAGAAAGACTTTCAAAATAAGAAAAGACTATAAGACTATAAAACTGGTAACTCTTCCTGAAATTGGATTCATAAGAGTTGGCTTGATGTGTTCAGGGAAACCTACATGATTATGAATGAAAATTAATGAATAAATGAATGTCCAATGTCGTGGCTCATGAGGTAAGAGTTCCCGCCCAGCAACCGCAAAGTTGAAGGTTGGAGTCCAGCTCCTCCCGGGGAATTTAAAAAAAAGAAATTTCTGCCGTAGTGTCCTTGAGCAAGACACCTACAGGTAACCCCAAATTGCTCACGTTGAGCACGTTGGTGCCTTGCATGGCTGCATCCACCAACGGTATGATGATATGTAAGTCGCTTTGGATAAAAGCATCTGCTAAATGCTGTAATGTAATGTGTAAGTGAGTGTGTGCGTGTAGCCTATGCATGAGAGTATGTCTTTACATTTGTGTGGATTCTCCTCCAGGAAGCCTCAGCAAGATCAGCTCAGACCCCATGAAGGTGGTGAATGATGCAGTGGAGGAATCGACAAACATGTTTAACATAATATTAAACATTGCTGCCAGCCTGATCGCTCCTGAGGAAGATGAAGGTACACACATGCACAGGCTAGACACACACATACACACATTCAACTACCTGCACACACAAACTAGACATGCATACAATGCATTCCATATAGTTAACATAACAAGATAACATTGGACCTCATTCTGGAACGCAGTTAAGAAAAAGTTATTATACATTTCTTCTTAACTCCATTTACGATGTTTCCGGGACAATTCTGGCATTCCTGAATGGTTTCTTATCTGGGACTCGTTCATAGCTAAGAACAGGATTTAAGAATGCGGAAAAGCAGTTGTAGATAGGCCAGATTGGAGTGCGCCCATGTTCTTAAGGGCTGAATTTGTGAGTAATCATTGGTGATTGCGTTCACATCAATTCTACATACACCCTCGGATATAATAATAATAGATACGAGAATAGTTGTATCATTAACAATTACGTTTCACATTTATTCATAATTCTACTAAAATAAATAAAAGCACTACATGAACACTGCAAATGGCAGTGAATAAATAAATTAGCACTAAACTCAGTCACGTGGATATAGAGCCATAGTGGAATAGAATGGACACATCTACATTCTGTAAATAAATATGTGAATATCCATAACTAAAATATATCATGTGGGCCTACATAATATAGATAGGGCCTATCAAGATCCACAAGTAGTCTACTCATGTATTTAACTCAACTGTACAATTTAATCTGCTCTCAGCACATCCCATTGTATTGCACTAAAATAAGTGACTCAACAGACAATGAACAACTTGGCATTGTATTAAACGTGAACAAGAGAGAGGAGAGACTCACTAAGTGCGACGTGCAATACAAATTCAAGTTCACTTACTTATACAGCCCTTTATCACAAGTGTAACCCATATAGAATATGCAGCCACTAAAGGGTTAACTAAATTGGGTGTCAAATTACGTGATGACAGCAGAGGGCGTTGCGCTATTGTTACGACAGTCAGGAGATGTTCTTTGCTTGGGGTTGCATATAAGAGCTCCAGCTCATTTGGTGAAAATAGACAGAAATAAAGCAAGATATTTGGTCAATTCCTATCAGGAGTTGTGGATAAGATAGTCCCTTATTAGTAACTCAAGTACTGCGTCGTGGGAGGCAGGTTTCTTGCTGGTTTTACCGTGTTTTTCCTGCCGAGACCTCCGTTTGGTTTTGGATCCTGGATTTAGTTTGGTACCATGTCGACTTCGAGATTTGACTCTCTCTATTTTTTTCCAAAGACAATTTATTTAATTTGTCTATTTTTCTAAAACAAAAGAGCTCTATTTTATTTTGGGGTATTTTCAATTGCAAAAGAAAGTATTTTTTATGAATGTTGTTTTGCAGAGATTGTGCAATAAACCTGCCAGCTGTTCTGTTTTAAAAGTGATGTCTCCTTATGAATCTTATCAACCACACTGCTCAGAGCCTAGGAAATTGATATATAGCTATCCTTTCTAATTTAGAATAGAGGTGCTACACAATTCTTGGCGAGCCAGCCAGGAGATAACTGTGGTTATTACCCATACGTATATAAACAGAACAGCTTTGGCACATTTGTTCACAATTTATCATAATCACTCAGACTGTAAATTGTTGTGTTTCATTTTTTGGGTTGTTTTACAATTTCATTTACTGCAACATGGATGTTATTCA
>OMOT01065148.1:4579-18799 GCA_900312575.1 Acanthochaenus luetkenii | reverse complement strand
GCAGGTTTTCTGCTGGCTGGAATGATCATCCCATCAGAAAGTCCAGTTACTGACTGAACTTTCTGAAGGACATTCCACCACCGCTAAATGTCAGTCCCACAGATTGGAGGAAAGTCCACGGAGGAAGATTCCCGAGGCTGCCAAAGTTAGCGCGAAGCTACTTCTGCTGCCTGAGACATCGGGACATCGGAACGTGTATTTTCAGCAGCTGGTCTCACTGTAAACCGACACGACTCACCCTGATCATGTAAATATGATTGTATTGTTAAATAAAAATCAACAGGCTTGGATAGTTACTGCATTTATGTAGTTTAAGTTTGAAACTGAGGCCTGAGCTGTCGTAGTTTGTCGCAGCTTTCTCATTTCAAGAGAGAATTTATTATAGTTTTGTTTTCAAAAACGTTATTTATCTTTATTTATCTTTCGTAATCATTTAGCAAATGTAAGTTTCTAATTAAGGCTCATCTTATTTTTTGTAACGTTATATGTCATAGACGAACGTGTTAGTCACATTTGCCTTGGAAGAGTGAGCAAAATTTTCCAAGCCTTATTAAAATATCATACTTAAACAAAACAGCGTTCATAATTATGTTTGTGTTATTTTCTAATAATCAATATTCATAAGCAATTTTTAACTGTATCGTTATCGATTGATCGATTAGTCGTTCATTAACTTTGGCGACTATCGATCAAGGAAATTCCCTAATATTTGAAACCCTATCAGGTACGTTAACCTCCACTTTTACTAGTCAAATCAAACTGGCAAGTAGGAGCAACATTCATAAGTGGCAATGCACTCATGTTCACTAAATATCAAGAGCACTGGGCAAATTTACATATCTCGGGCAACAAAAAAATCAATCACACGTGACACGTTATTGTATTGTACATAAGTTCCACTTGTGTTTTCACCCAGAGAGTCGGATTGAAGATAGACCAAGTACAAAGCTCCTGTCTAAAAATCAAGTGTGGAGATGGATATGTCAGTCTGATGTAACTACAAGTGCTCCTAATACAGTGAGCAGATTGTGGAGAGTATCCAACATTAAAAACTAAAATTACCATTAAAAAGGAGCCGTCTGGAAAGGCATCAGTAATCAGCCATCTAGACAGCAGTTGCTTGTGGAAAACAGTGCATTACCTGCTATTATTCATCATCTATTTCTTATTTCAGTGTCTTGCAGAGTTTCAGTATCTTAATTTGTATATTATTGTATAATATATTTTCAGATTCAAATCGATCATTTGAATGATCCAATATTGATTCATAAAATCCCAAGATCAATCTTGTGTCTCCGCCACGTTTATTTACAAGCGTGGTAACAAACGAGTATAAACTCGCAAAAGCCACGGAGAATATAGACTGAGAATCTTGCCTAAATAAATATTGGGAAAGCGTTTCAAGTTGCAGTAACTGTCATATTCTGTAAAAATTCACCATGCAATGTAATTAAGAGAGTTACGGTAATACAGAGACATGTGTAGAGTAGACTGGGATACGGACTGAGAGAGAGTTAACGTGTTGTGCCAAGTTACTAAGTGTTTAAAATAAAGCCATTGTTCTGATAAAAGCGTTATCATTTTATAGTAACCATCTGCTGAGGGTGCGGCTAAATTAGGAAAGGACTATCCACTATGGATGGGTGGATCGAAACTGGTATCGATACTCACATACTACTCATTTGATATCTATGCCCTTTGAAAAGTATCTATTTCAAAGTTATTTTTAATCCAAAATGCGGTTGCGTCACTCAAGCGTCATAGTTCCCACTACGAGGTTGGAAACTCCCCAGTTCCCAGGTGTGTTGAAGGCAGCCTTACAATCTACAAGAAGTGAGAAAGCAGTCATGAAGGAGCTTTACTTTCATGGACTTTACAGTTTACAATGTCCAGAGGTTTTACAAGACTGCTTTGGGGTCAATTCTTAATGTAAACATGAATATTTAATAATGCACCAGGTTAGAGGGTTCCTCGTACAATTTACATTAGTTCTTTGAGAATCTCTTTCATATCCAAGCAAAATTGGTATTGTAACTGAAACATCCCTAACTGAATTGATATTGAATCTAACGAAAATCGAATCGGGACCTAGTGAATCGTAATGGAATAGATTGTGAAAATCAGGGGTGATACCCAGCCCTAGAGAAAACATACTTTACAGAAGACTTTGTCCATATCACACAGCCCTATATGTAGTCTGTCATTAGGTTTGTTGGAGATGACAGCAGGCAGGTAGGCATTCGAACACTCAACTCAGTTTACACACACAGGCCCTTACCCGTGCCCTATTAATGGTCGCTGTGTCTGTATCTTTGCTTTGCTCACTGACCACCTGATCAGCACCGACAAAGGACAGGAACAGGACAGGGTCCCACAGCACACTGAAACATATGGAATAAGACACAACAGTCACTTTTCTGTAATAACAATAAGATAAATACAGTGTGAGAGAGAAAGAACGCACTGCTTCATCTCATCTGAGGTCCACAGTGTGAGCACTGTGGCCATGAGTTCCTCTAGGAAGGCCTTCTGTTTGGCGAAGTCTTTGAACTGGTTACTGATCAGCACCAGAGCCTCCATCAAGGCACACTTCTCCATCTGGGTCAACATGGCCTCGTTGGATAACAGCTTCTTCACATGGTTATAGAGCATGTCAAAACACGGCTGGAAACGAAAATGTGAACAATACAACCACATAAATCTTACTTATTATGAATCAGTTATTAGCAAACACCCATTGATCCCTGCCTTTATACCAAAGCGGACTTTAGTTAACCATGTATGCGTTCTTGTTCCATCAAATGAAAACAGCTGAAAGGAGACTGGGCAGTCGTACTGCTCTGCTTCAACTGCGACACAAGGACATTTACTTACCAGAATGAATTGTGGGTAATCCCGGCACATCTTGATGATGGAAGAGCAGGCATGCCTCCTCACATTCTTTTCAGCTCGGGTCCGAGGCGCCTGAAGACGTCAATTGTTTAGTCTAGTCATGTTTGTTTATATAGGCCTTTATCACAAGCATGTCTCAAAAGGGCTTTACATACCATCATATACATACATCACTATATACCATACTACATCATATATACATACTACATCAAATACATATGTCTTGGTCTTGGATTTGAAGAATGAGTGAAGTGCTGATGTTTGTGTTTGAAAAAACAACTCGCCTTGCTTTCCTGGGCAACGTCAAATGTGATGGCAGCAAACAGCTGTGGGGCCAAAAGATGAATGGCAGTTCAATACAATGCAAATATGGATAAACATCCACACACTAGAAAGATAAGCAACCATTATAAAGAACAGTTATGACAACTCTAATGTATAGTAAGAATGCCTCAGCTGACCTTGAAGAGAACCTGGGGCAGGAAGTGCGGTCTGTGTATGACAAAGGGGAAGAGGGCAGAGACGTTGGTGAGGACACAGGACAGGATGAGTGGGTCTTTGGTGTCGTAGTTCAGCACAGCCTGCAGGAGCTCCAAGCCCAGATCTGTGGGCAACTTCTACACAGCAAAAGGAGTGGGAAAACCTTCATCATTATCCTCATTTTCATCAATCAATGTTTAACAGTTTTGTATTGTTTCTTTACAGTGTTCCTGATACCTCCTCCTCCAGTCTTTTGAAGGTCTGCCCGACCACACACTCTGAGAAGACTGTCATGGCATCCCACTGGACCACTGACGGGGACAGGATGGAGCACATGCCCTCAGCAGTCTTAGCTAGCAAGGAATGGAGAGAGAAAGGTGATGGTGAGGACAAGATCAATTCACTGCACGTGAGAATTCATGGATAACAAGATTTATGAAACTTAAGAAAAACATTTTTCTGCTTTGTATGACTACATTCTAATTTTCAGCCATCAGCTGAGATGAAAAACATATTTATTCTCCCACATACACGACTCCTACTTCAGTATCAATGATAGTCTGTTCTAGCTGATTGGGCTGAGAGATTTACCCTAAAATCTAACCAAATGAGATGCAAATCAGCCCAAAATCAGTTTCATACTGCTGCATATTGTACTAGTGAGACTAAACGCATCCACCGCAAACAGACAGAAATAACTGTCCCAGCTAAACAACCAACACAGAGACACACAGGGTTATCAATTCCCCCCTCTCTGACACTGCATCAAGTTGTCAAGAGTGTTGACAAACCACACTTACACATGGTGTTCCCAGTGTCAATGGGGCTGGTGATCTGATATTGTAACCATTCTGCTGCTATCTTGAAGGCCTCCAGTGGAACAATGCGACATGCACTCCTCACCACCTCTCCCTGCTGCGATCGGAAAGCTGGGGAGCATCAGAACAGATCATGAAAAAAAAAACACAAAACAGCATCAATATTAGCTGAAGTGAAACAAAATCTATAATACTTACAGTTCAAGAATGCGTTGAAGTCCTCATCGCTGTCAAAGTCCATACGGGCGTACTCACAGCTTGGGCTATCATTTCTGGATGGAAACCCAGTCTGGAGAGAAGGACAAAACCTATTTTACTAAAACCCTTTGGCTGCCATGTGCACTGGGTATGACACTACTGATACCACTGTCTCAGCACCTTGACTAGGTTGGTCATGGTTGTTCTGAGGTACTTGATGGCCATCTCCCCAACAACTACTTCCTTCGACAGAATATCATGTCTGAACAAAGCTCCCCAAGTGATCTGAGTGCAGGACTTTAGAAACTGGTGAAGAGAGAGAAAATTAGAGGAGGGACTGAACAAACAGCTTCAGGATTCATATTCTGATTGTATTCATCAAAATGCACTGTTTCACAAGGAGCATTGTAGGTGAAGCTAAAGCCCATGTCTCACCTGACTGGGGTGTGTAGTGAAGGCTAAGAAGGCTTCCATGTACTTGTTGAGGTTTGCAGGTACATCAACCTCTACATCTGAACCCTGTGGACATAACATGACGTTTTCCACTGATCAGTACAATCACGGATAGGAACTCTGCATTTGTGGTAAACGCCTCTGTCACTGTACATAACTTTTACGTGAACCAAGACCACATAAAAGATTGTGTCGACAAACAAAGGAATCAATATTAGGCCAAATCAGGATAGACTCACCACTAATGAGCAGAGTTGGCTTCCCAGGGCGCACAGAACCTGACACAGCCTCTTCAGGAAGATGTAACGCCGCTCTACCACTCCCACCACCGGTCTACAGGGTATACACAAGTCTTTGAACACAGCCAGATGTATTGGCTACACTGAATAAGCCTATTTCTATGCCTATTTTCACACTGTCCAACCTCTGTCAGTGCGTGATATTACTTACTGTGTTTGAGAGGATTCGTTACATATCGCCGCTCCATCTGCTGACCTGCAACAAAATAGACACATGCCAGTCAACAACATTGAAATGGGTATGCTGCTGCCTATCAAGAGGGATGGTTTTGGGTCACTTACCCTGAAAAACAAGCACAACAAATTGCCCCTTAGGGATAACAAAGATTACCTTGACACACAGAAGCAGACAACAGCAGGTGTACTCACTGGGCTGCAGAAAGGATGTAGTGGATGGCCACATCATCAAACAGCAGCATGAATGGCTTCCTGTCTTCCAGCTTACCCTGTGGCAGGATGACACAACAACAAGTGCTTACAGACAGCTTTGTATTGTCACCTCTATGACAAACAAGATAAACACTAGACAAATATCCAATGACTGGAAACTTCCCCCACACTGTTGTATAGCTCATCAGATCTATGGTTCTACAATCAATAACAGATTGTTTCATACAGCTATCGGTTACACATTCTGGTTCGAGCGTGGCATCTGTATGAGCCCTTTTCAACACGTGTAGCACCGCGACCCACCTTACGGCTGATGGCGATGAGCAGGCACTCTGCTGCCTCCAACTGCAACTCTGACTCGCTCAGTAGCAGACATAGCATCTCCAGCAGGCGACAGTTGTCATTGGTAATGTGCGCAAGGGCCACCCAGTCTATGTAGCCTGCAAGTGTGTTCAGAGTTGCCACAGCGACTCGACACTGAGCTTTGGCCTGTATGTGGAGAGAGAGGAGGATAGAGCGAGAAAAGGAAGGGAGGAAGGTGAAAAGAGAGTGACAACATCAGTTATCAAATTAATCAAGACAAGCCCATAAGAGGAACATTTTCAGAGCAAAGAAGCAGTGACGTTTACTCACCCGCAATTCCTGTCCAGGTATGCTGTTCTGGATGAGAAAAACACATCGGGGGGAAAAAGAAACACGTTATTGTTCAATTTACACTTTTAAAATTAATAATTATGAGAAATGATTGGCAATACATAACAACAAAGTTAAAATGAAGAGGAATATCTCATTGGTCTCTACACTGCTCCTTATTTCACCAAAAGTAAAGTAAATAAACCAACAGTGCAGGTGGAGATTAAGACCCTACTGACCAGTTTGCGGTAGTCATCGACATTAAGCTGCAGGATGGCCAGCATGAAGCTGAAGACGCTGTCCATGTTTTGGGTGAGGGTTTGCTGGATGTCTCTGCGTCGCTGGGTGGGCAACGTCTGGAAGGTGATCACATCCTCTGCCAGCCGCAACAGGATCAACATCACCAGCTCCGTCTGAGCCTCCTGGGAGAGGCAATTCAATTTCAGTTGATCTTTATCCAGATACATCAGTCAAGGTTCCTACACAACATAGCAAATCAAATTCCTTGACTATTCCATAACATAAAGGGACATTTAAATTGTGAATATTTGTCACTGTCTATATTGAAATGCTACATTCTTTCATGAAACCCTGTTTTAAATGACCCAGCTCTGATTTAGGATAGATGAAAGTATCAAGTAGGGCTTAGGTCAATTGGGAAGATGTTATTTAGGTTTATCATCCTTGAAAGGTGACAAGATCTACTACCAGTGGCCAAGCTCAACAGTTGACCAGTAGCGGGGGGGGGATCAATATCATTTCAAAATCCTTTTGAATATATATAACCTGCTATGACTTTTCCCAGGCCTGTAAAACACTACTTTCATATGCTTTTGATTTTCCATGACTGTAGGAACCCTGACCTGTGTTGCTAGTCCATCTGCAGACATGGTACAAATATGATGAAGCCACGTGAATATGACACATCCATGATTGGTCCTCGTTTGCATGTGAGTGATTACATCATCGTATTCAAATTGCATGCAAAGTGACAAAGGAAATGACTGGTATGCAGTAAAAGTCAATTTCCAGCGCTGGGTGAGTGACTCACCCCTAGGCTAGTGAGAGTCTCCATCTCTTCCAGCATATCTGGCCAGTGTTGAGGCCATTCTCGCTTTATCATCTCCACTATGATGCGCGAGAGGACGTCTTTGATGTGGCTCTCCTCCTCCAGGATAGCACGAGTTCCCTGATCAAAATTAAAAACAGGGATCAGAGAGGTGTCTACTGTTCTAACATTCAGGAAGACTTAACATTTTCTAACATCTGACAGATAGTTCATTTGAATGTCAGCCAGTTCTGGTACATTGATAACAGCCTCTCTATTACCCTGTCATACTTACATTCAACAGCTGCATAGCACAGTCCTTCAACTGGACTTTCTCTTGTTGTGGCATGTTGTTCCATCGGAACCTGCTCTCAGAGAGAAGAGACAAACACTGTTCTTTCAACTTCTGAAGCATGGTGCATTCATAGTGTAATCACGTTATACTTTATTTAACATGTATAGCTATACTCACTTGACAACGTGTTCCAGGATTTGCAGACCAAAGTGCCTCACTACAGCCGTCTGGGATTTTTCAGCCAATCGTAAGCCACACGGGACACAAAAAGAGCACCTCTCTTTGAACTCTTCACAGAACTGTTGTAAGAAAAGGGGCAGCTTGTCAAATGATAGACAATTAGCTAAATGGTACATAAGTTCAATGACATAATAAAGTACTTTTATGTCACTGAAATGTTATATTACAAGTGTTAAATGTGGTGGCAAGTTTACAGTAGCAGCTACCTGAACAGCATTTGACATAACTGCATAGCATGGAGCACGCAGCTAAGTTACCAACTACAAATAAGTAGGTGCAACATTGCCATTAGTAACATAGGATAGCTGGCCTTCCTAAATCGACCCTCTAGTCAATTCGGCTTCCATGAAACCTCCACCGAGCTATCAGTACTACAGTAACCGTCATCCCCATGAATGAATAATCTAACAGTCGGCAATGGATGTGGCGATAATCATGGTATGCTAGCTTGCTGAGCAGCTGGTTGTCATCACTGCTAACTTAGCTACAACTAAATTAACTGTATACGTGGTCCTATTGTTGCTAACGCTACTGATGAACCTGGGTTTTATATTGAAAATAAGTAAACACATGCTCCTATAATCAAAATAACATTCCACTAAATGCCAATCTCAGCTAGCTAGTATTAGCTAGCTAGCTAGCATATCCGACCCATCACGATGCTACCTTTAGGGCCTCCAGTCGGTATATTTGGCTTGTTTCTGCATCCATCATCACATTGACAGCTTTGATAAGCTGCTCACACATGACAGCCACCTGTTCAGCCATGAGTTCACGTAGCGTCTGAGTATAATAAGACGAAAGCGAGTGTCACACTTATGCAAAACACCTGCAGGACAGAGGACTGAGTGCGCCTTGAAAACGTCCAACACGCTAAAGCACGTCTCGTGCTGCCTGCGAGCCGGAACCTTTCGCTCGCCGTTGACGAGGATTCATGGGAGTTGGAGTTCTATATACCTATAGTTTAAGATAGTCTATTGTTCAAAAGTGGTATCACTCATTCGAAAATAGACGCCCCGTCTTCCGAAAGTGGACGTTAGCCACAGAACATCCACTTCTGTGACGTTGGCCCTCTTCTCCTGGAAACCGAGGCAACATAAGTGCAGTAATGGCGTCCGATGTGGTACTTTAAATGTAACTTCTCGAATACTACTCATGGCAAAAACGTCTTTAGCTCTGTGTGTAATGTCGTCGAAAGAAACACAAATGTTTTAACGGTGGATATGTACAACAATAGGGTAGGCCTATTTCTGTTCAACTTTTGATGTAACGTATTGTGAGCAGAGTGAGAGCTCTTACTTCTCCACATCTCTGATTTAATTCACAACCCCCCCCCCTTTCCTCAAGTGTAGTGATGTTGACCAACTGAAATATCTTTAAGTGAGGTACATTCGTGTGGAAATACCAGTTATTATTTTGCACAGAGTACGCGGGTTTCGTACAGAGTAAAAGAGACACGTTTCATAGTACCAGACAAGTCCGGTAGTGTTGTGTCGTTCACGAACGAGTCGTACAAAAGAACGAATCTTTTGGGTGAACTGAACCGAATCACTTACTGAAAAGAGCCGTTCATTTCTCAGTTTAGTTGAGATCAGCAGCTGCGAGTGTGTGTTCCACTGAACGAATCATTCACGGGCGGGCGGGCGCATTTGTTATATTTTCTTAGTAAATGTACAGTTTTGTTGATAGTTTGTATTTGTATTATAACTTATATTTGGTCTTGATTTAATATTTGTTTTTTTAGTTGTAGTCTATTTCCTATAGGCTTTTTTCTTGTTAATATTGTTTTTATTTGCACCGTAATGTCCCATCTTTCCTACTTTTAAGCTATTATTTCTTGTTTTCATTTCAGCCCAGTCAAGGGCATAGCCTATACAGGGCCTCCCTCTCATTTCAGTACTGACTATCCTGCTTGGATCAAAGCGTTGATCTGTTAAAATAAACACCATGGGAGAGAAATTACACTGTGCACGGCTTCTGGCGATATTGTTATTTGCACTCTAATTTATATTTCATACTTTTATAATTCCGTGTTTTGATTTAAGTTAAAGTAATTACAGATTTGGAACATCTCACCATCTTTCGAGTTTACAATGCCTGGTGAAACCTGCAATATGGAAGAAGAAGAAGAAACGTGTGGCTGAGACCGTCTCAGATCCTTAAACTGCGAGGGAACGGTGCAAGTTGAGTGATCCGTTCACTGAAGGCTACTAGACACAGTGAGTGAACGTGCCGTGATCCTGCGTGATAACCAGCGGCCCAAACTGCCAGAATCAGGCCCAGCGAGTTACGACGTCAAAGTCATTGAAAACCAGCGTTCACCTCCAATATCGATATTCAACGAGGAAACTTCAAATGTCAAGATTTGTAAACGGAGTTTGGCGCGTTTGTCACTTCCGCGAGCCGTTCCAGTTCAGTGAAACTACGCAGTACGCAGTCGGAGCTCCGTCCTAGCACCGAACGATTCGGGGAACGAATCTTTTGAACGAACTGATTCTAGTGATTCGAACCACTGAAAATGAACCGCTTTGTCCGACGGGCGGTGTTTTCCTTTACCCGGCAGGGAAGGCGGAGCTTGAATTCCGATGTGGAACGAGTTTCCTCTCGCTACGTCACTCTGGGATAGACAGGCTACAACCTACCGAGCGACACTGTCAACGGGGGTTCGGACCGAACAACTAACGCGTTTTCGGGCAAGTACAACCTAAATACTTTCAAATAACTTCCGGGTGGCTTTGTTTGCTTCGCCGTTTGTGGCATCCGAACAAAAATAGGAGTTTGATCAAATGCATCGCTGAGTCTCGCAGGGAAGCTACAAACTTCCAAAGCGATGCGCCCAACAACGGAAACTTTGCCGTGAAGGCCTTGTTGTTTATCGCAACAGGTCCACCGCAGTCAAACAAACAAAAACGCAACGGGCCACAATACTGTTGTCTTTGAAACGTTTGTATTATAGTTGAAACCAGCCAACATCGGTGTACTGTGTTTTAAATGCAGGACAGGACCCCGGAGCAGGAGGAAGTCGCCGTGCCCGTCGCGGGTTTCGGCTACGGGGTTAAAGTGACCGCAATCCCCACCATCGCTTTCGTCGGAGCTACCAGTGTGGGATTGACGCGCTGTTGGTTAGCTAGAAGCCACACGAAGCTAAAATGATGCCGGTGAGTTTAACGTGTCTTTTACGAACAAGTTAAAAGAGTTTTGTCCCGCAGCCTACAGCTCCCCGCCTTCGACACAACACACACCGAGCACACAGACCCGAGACATTGTTGACGCTGCACCTGGACATTTAAATGGACGTGGCAAGTTGCTACTCCGTGGTATAATCCACATGTAGCCTCCTCCGTCATGTGTTCCGTGTGAACTGCATGTATGCTGACATGTACTTGTGTTCGCTTTGTGGGTTATTCGGTGCGCTCACGGTTAGCTTACATCGTGACACCAGTCAACATGTTCGTAGACTGTCTTACACATGATATATATGTATGGACTATCGCGAGACTATTAACAAGCATCTGACAAGCTTGTCCTTATTTTAATTTCCCATGCACTCAGTCACTCCATCTGTTCAGTTGTAGGCTTTATAATATGAACACGTCCAATCAGCTACCTGTCACTGGCTGGCACTACACTAAGCCGTGCCATCATCATCATCAGAGGTCCATCGCTTTTACTGCAGTGCCAGGCTCCATCCCTCAGCACCTCCTTGACGCGTGTAGAGAGGGCAGTGGTTTGTGTGTTGCTGTAGAGAAATCATGTTATGATTGTGACAGGTGGATGGTTTTGAAAAATGCACTCTGCTACCTCTTTAGTGACTCAGCCTGCTGGCGGCAGAGCAAAGTCCAAAGAAGCCTGTGTATTGGAGAGGGAGGCCGGATGAGGTAACTGGTTAGCGTTCAACCCAGCAGAATTCTTCAGACTGGGATTGATTTACCCGCGGGTGTCATGGTCAGAAGTGTTGAGTGTTAATGTTTGCAGCACTTTGATGTTTTTGCGTTCCATCTCTGGTTAATTTTGAATCTTGTTTTTGTTGTTTAAGAACTGTGTTAAGTTACATGGCATACAACACTAGGTTACACTTTGTTGATGATGGTGTTCGTCATGACTAATTGAAAGAATGCTTGATTTTGTGCGCAAGTGTGCTCAGGGTCCGCTGTGCCTCTTTTCCTCGCATACCTCCCCTTCCAGTAAAACAGGATCAGGGAATTAATCATCTTAACAGTGGAGACAGAGTGGTATTGGGATGACTCCCGTCTCTTGCATGACCTAGCTCTGCTATTCTCACAGTCATTTGTTATCACCAAGCTACATTCTCATGGACATCAATATAAATTGGCACCCTGACATGATTTTCTATGAGCTCTTTCTCCCTATAGGCCACATGAGACGGTGGCCATTTCTTCCCTCACCCACTCCCCTCCCCTCACCCAAGTATTTGTGTTTGAGTGAGATATAGCTTGGCTCTTTAACGTGTCGGTGCTGTCAGCCTGATCAGCAGAAAATGGTCTCTATATAGCCACGTCTGACATGATGCATTGTCTGAGCCTGTACAAATATCCCATGACCCTGCTTGTACAGGCCAGGGGCGCTCGAATGTAGTGCCATAATTGCTGGCTGGGATGGTAAATAGGGGGTCACTGTTTCCTGAAGACAATGAGTTCCAGGGACTCTTTTACAGCATGTTGTGGGAGAGCACATTGTGTGTGCCTGTGGCAGCGCCCTGATAAGGGATGCTTGGCCTTTAGTGAACCATTACGAGGTGTAAATCTTACTCTGATTCACCGTTATCTCCAGTTAAAACAGTCTTTGTTCTGCTGACGTTGATTGATGACTTATTTTGTTTAGCCATCCATGTTGGTTTATTACTCCACATTTCACTCTGGTGTACTTTACGATAAACTATCAGACCATTTTGACAAAATTTGACCCAAAAAAATGTCATTTAGTCTTTGTTTTCTGTTAGCAAGGTTATATGGGCAGAGTTTCCCCAATGTTTTGGATTTCAAATGTTGTTGGGGCAAATTTCAGAAATAACGATATGACGATATTTGATCGTGAATCATTCAAATATCTCCACGATCTGCCTGTCCAGAGAGATCGGGAGTATCGGGCTAAGGTGAAAGTGAACCTGCACATTCTATCAGTTGCACTGACGACGCTCATACACAGCATCCAACATTGTTTTCTCAGCCAAACCGAAAATCACACAATTGGCTAGTCCCTGTTGCCCCTCCCCTAACGGACACACCAATAAACCAGTAACAGCAAATGGTACATAGCGTCTTGGGTTTATTTTCCTCCTCTTTTAATTTGACAACATAGCAACATGACTGATACCACAGAGTTGGTCCCAATTTTTTTTTTACACATTGATGATATGGAACTGGTTTGGGTTTTCCAAAACCGACACAGCGTAAAACGTTATTTACAAAGTTTGCAAAGAACATGTTCGCACATCGGATGGCAACACGACAAACCTTTTTAATCACCTCAAGAGAAAGCACCAGAGAGCACACGGAAAGCCAAACAAGCAGGGGATCTCACATGAGAGCCTCATGTGCAGCCACACAGCTAGAGGCGAACGGTAGCTGTACTAAGCCAATAGTCTCTGTTGTTTTTCTTTTAGGTATAGTTTCCTTGAAGGGCAATATTGTCTTAAATTGGGGTATTCCTTTGATTGCACTGTTCATTTGCAAAATAGTCTTAAAAACCAACATGAAAAAGAGTCGTGATCATACCTGAAAAAAATCATGATATTTTTTGGCTATATCGCCCACCCCTAGAAATAATTTCCTCAATCTTCTCCCATGGCAAGAATTGCTTGATGTGTAGATTTTCAAGCAGATAAAAATGTGTGTGCCTGGCCTGCATATGTAATTGTGGCTTAGACCACACTATTGCTAGACATTGTGGCAGTGTTATGATGGTGGGAAAATGAGGTAATGCTCTGGGTAGCCTGGCTTTGCTGTGCATGTCAACAGAAACCTGAGCAGGCTTTCTCTGCCCACCACAGGCTTTGTGTTTACTCAGTGGGAGGGTCTCTGGTAGTGACGCCAGGGATAGCCAAGGACATACAAAGCCAATGTTTTGAACTTCCACCCGCCTTTAAGAAAAATGTATTATAAAACTCAGCCAATTTAGAGTGGTTAAAAATAGGCTTGTGATTGCTCTGGCAAAACTCATCCCAGCAAGCTGTTTATCTATGTAATAACTCCATAGGACTGAGTGCTGTACTCTAACATTGTCTATGCAAGGCTGATATACTGATAAGCAATCAGCATTTGTTGTGGGAAAAAAAGGAAAGGCCCTATTCCACCTAGAGCTCACGGATGGATGAAAGCTTATCTGAGCCTATCATCCACAACTGTTGATCTAACATCACAGCTAAATAAATGTTGTGAATGCATAGTCTTATACTGCTCAGTCCCCTAATGTCACATAATACCAGTATCACATTAGCCTGTTTCCTGAGAGAAA
>OMOT01065145.1:0-10018 GCA_900312575.1 Acanthochaenus luetkenii | reverse complement strand
ATCAGCTCCATCACAAAAAAAGCCCAGCAGAGGATGTTCTTCCTGCGGCAGTTGAAGAAGTTCAACCTGCCAAAGACGATGATGGTGCACTTCTACACTCCCATTATCGAGTCCATCCTCACCTCCTCCATCACCATTTGGTACGCTGCTGCCACCGCCGAGGACAAGGGCAGACTGCAGCGTATCATTCGCTCCGCAGAGAGGGTGATTGGCTGCAATCTGCCATCTCTTCAGGACCTGTATGCCTCCAGGACCCAGAGGCGTGCAGGAAAGATTGTGGCCGACCCCTCTCATCCTGGACACAATCTGTTTGAAACACTTCCCTCTGGCAGGAGGCTGCGGTCCATCAGGACCAAAACCTCTCGTCACAAAAACAGTTTCTTCCCGTCTGCAGTCAGCCTTATCAACAATCCCCGGGACATCCATTGACTGACAGACTATCCCGCCCCCATAGACACACTGCGTTACATTAACGCACAGCCCACACATGTTCCATTATTCTGTATTGTAGATGTTTCTTTTTCTATTTATTTTGTATTTGGGCTCTTGCACAACTGTTCAGCCCTTTCAGATATATTGCACACATATTGCTTCTTGTTTTTTTACACTACTTACTTTTTTTGAGTTCTTATTAATATTGCTCTTATGTTGTCTGTATGCACCAACAACCACAGCAAATTCCTTGTACGTGAAAACTACTTGGCGAATAAAACATTTCTGATTGTGTTGTATTCTAATGTATATATTGTGTTTAATGTGCATCTGTGATCTATACAATAGTAATTCACATTATTCAAATATCTTAGCCATGTTTGATTTCAAACTGCTTAGGCTATTACGCAGAGTTTATTAGTGGCAATGTTATAACGGTTAGCCATATTGGGAGATGATAGTATGTTTTATGCATACGTAATGAGCTCTTTCCTGCCACAACATGAGATGGTGACATCCCCTATACACACGCCCACTCATTATCAACAAAACCACATGCAACTGACAACAGCGGACTTCATGCTATACGTGGTCGCAACACGTGTGCTAAAGAAGTCTAACACAACTTCGTTGACTGTCTTTGAGACTGGCTTAATCAACATCAGCTCCACAAGCCGAACAGAGAACCAGCTTCATCCGGAAACCTGGTGAAGAGTGCCATGCTGTCTCTCCTATCTATCTGCCTGACGCACACAAACACACGCCAGTTCAGTGTGTCTGCATCTCCTGCCGACTGCAACACCTTGAGACCCACACACCGCTCAGTCCAGTTCACCAAGGGCTGTGCTGCAACCTCCATGATCAGACAGAGTTCAGCTTTGATTAATCATCGGAACCTCGTTGAACAGAGTATCCCGACACCCGGCTTCAACGCGTTTAATCTTCCTCCAGACCTCCACTTAGTGGTGTACATATGGTCATGTCCGCTAGGCAACATCCATTCAACAGTTATTACATGACATAACATACATGGCTCCTTGTAGATAGCGACTCAGCTCTGCTATTCCATACATAGTCATTGACAGTATTGAGTTCTCAGAAAGTAATGTTGTAACCCTTTATTACCATCTCTTAGCGGATTCATATTGTTTAACTTCTGTGGAATGTCGGCTAAGCATTGATCGAATTATTATCATAGGCTCATATGATTATCCATTTGTTTATTGCTATTCATTCATTACCACTATTCAATCGTAAGATCTACTTCCCGTTTTACATGTACATATTTTACCTGATTATTGAGTGCTTTAGTTTAGTAATAAATATATTCCTTTGCATAATGTCATCTCCTGTTTTTATTGTATGAGTTGTAAATTCAAGCAAGCTGAGAATTAATGTCATTCATACAAGTGCCCTGTTCTCTAATTCAACAGCTAATTCTACATTATATTGCTATCAGACACCATTATTAACTATTCACACTACAACATACTCCACCAGAGACTTAAAGCCTGGCGCATCCACTTTGCTTAATGGTCTCGTGTCTTTCATTTTCACGATCAGCTGGGTGCTTTTTGCGTCTCTGGACTGCACTTGTAGAAGACTCATACCCACCACTGCATTTTGTTCAAAATCTACGGTTGTGCGTTTTAATCATAGATGGTTGTTAATCGAGCTGGTACTCCCTTTCAAATTTAAAACGACACCAGAGTGTACATGTTGCCATCGACCTGTTTTGTAAAATACTTCCAGGCTATAGCTTTTCTGCCGTTCCGCTGCATCCTTCGCCATGTGTCATGTTGTGTGGTTTTTTTCCTCAGAGTAGAGTAGGAGTCTGCTGTGCAGGCCTACACGATTGGTTCCCCCTGATGCTCTCCCACCTGTACTGATTGGATGAGCAGATCTGGAGCAACAGGAACCAATCAGCATGCACCATTTAAAAATGTATTTTAATCCATCCAAATGGACAGTGTTACTTTTTCTTGTACATGGTTAAACATACACTCCCCCATCCCTAGTCACCAGATGCCATTCCGATGCATGCGCAGCTCAGTGTTTAGCCTCACAGCAAGAAGGTTGTGGGTTCGAATATCCGCCCTGGTCCTTTCTGTGTGGCGTTTGCATGGTGTTTGTGTGGGTTTCCTCCGGGTGCTCCGGTTTCCTCCCACAGTGTGTAGTATGTATATATGATGTAGTAAACATGATGTATGTATATGATGATATGAAAGACGCTTTGGATAAAAGCATCTGCTGTAATGTAACCACCATCAGAACAGAGCGTTCGAAACATGGTTGCAGCAGCAAAAAAAGCTTCCATTTGAGCACATGCCCTGTATTGCTTAAATCCTAAAGGGGACCATCACCGTTTGCCTCAGTGACAGAGGGTTTGTCGATGCATTGGTAAAGTAATGCAAGATTGTAGGTATTTTAAGCACAGCCCTGCCAATACCGAGGAACTACATCAGCAGTCAAAAGCATTTGGTCAACAGAGCGAGCCACTGATACAGGAGGGTTTAACGAGATGGAACTCGTCGCTCACAATGATCACAATCCTCCTGCGGAGCCAGGAGGCTGTAAAGGCTACTTCGGCCCAACAGAAGCTAGTCATGCTGACCCCAGCTGAGTGGGACAAACTGCAGAGCCTGGAAATCCTTCTTTATTGTATGCATCTCTTCTATCTTCCACTGCAGGTGTGTGAAAGAGCTCCTTGGGGGTGAGGCCCATGTCTCAGGCTCTGTGGTGCTGCCGGCTGCCATCTGTATCACATCATGAGATCTCTGATGAGGACCCGGCCTACATGGTGAGGTTCAACACCGCCTTCAAGAATGACCTAGCAGGACGGCAAGCTGACACCAATGATGGATGGCTCAAGCTGGCTTCAGCACTCGACCCACGGTTCAAGGACTTGAAATGCCTACCAAGAGGAGAGCGATGAGGTGTGGATCAGCCTTGAGGAGATGCTGCAAGCAGCAGAACCCAGTAGAGCTCCCACAACCATCTACATCCATCTACAGAAGATGAGCCAGCAAAGAAGAGGAGCCTCCTCCTGCTGGGTTCAGACTCTGAATTAGATGAGGAAATGGGGCCTAACAGAGCTCTATACCACTGTAAAGCAGAGCCCAGCATCAGCATGGATGAATGTCCACTGCAGGTGGTCGACTCACCCAGGAGCCCATGTAAAGGTGTCTTCCCTGGCTCGCTATCTGGCCATCCCTGCAAGCTATGTGCCATGTGAGCGACTCCCTTGCAGGCAACATAGTCCAAAAGAAGAGTGCAGCCATACACTCAGAAAATGTAAACAAGTTAAGTTTGTCTTAGCAACTGACTGAAAGAGGAATAAGAGGTATTGAGGTCAATGGAGCTGTTATGGCCTAAGTGATAAGCTTATGTTCAGTGGCGTGGAAAGCTTGGTGGGGCACAATAAATGCTGTATGGACATTGAGCAGCATCCGACATGTCAATGAAACTACACATAAACCTACTTGCTCAATTAATCCAATCACAAACGCACCTCATCAATGAAATCACAAAAGCACACATTAACGTAATGGTGGCGCAGGAGTTAAGGAGGGTGCATCCACCTGCTGTGTTACGCACATGCTTATTTGGACATAAGGAAATGTGCGTCACGGGATTCCCCTCGTTCACAGCTGTCAATAGATTTAACAGCATTTGATCCAACAACTGGAAGCACATCTGCAATGCAATGTATTACAAATCCAAAGTGATCAAGCAGTCATTGTGGTCTGCAACTGTAATATCCAAAGCAACATTTCAGAGCAGGGAAATCCGTTGCTTTCTGGGCCTTAACCTAGAGCCAAAACAACACACCTTGTAATAGAACATACTCACCAATGAAAAGAAGATGCACGACGATCTTTCATCTGAGCAAACTTGCCCCATTGTGTAAATGTCTTAATCCTTTTCAACATTGAAATGTTTCTCTCAGATTTAGCAGTGGTCATTGGTGTAGTGATTTGCCACAAAGTTTTAGGCATGTTATTATTCTTCCAAGAACATACCCGTTCTCTTCCATTTGGTGAGTGTAGAGCTCAATAGCATGTTTGTGAGAGGCAATATTAGCTCTTCCAAGCAAGCCTAATCCAACAGCATTGTCAGCAGTCAAGGAAAGCAAGAGTTAGCCATGTTTTTCTCTTGAACCACTCTGGATTGAAGGAGCAGGTTTTGTCCTTTCCAGACTGAAAGATGTTGAAATCCTGTGGCTGGTGTGGTCCCAAACATTTAATCTCCAATTTTTGCTCCAATAGCAAGGCACACAATTTTGCTCGTGTTAAATTGTCAAATGTATTCATTATTACCGTTAGTAGTGAACTGTGATTACTTCTAGCTGCATATGCATAGCGCTCCAATGCTAAACGTCAGGTCACATGAGTGCCGCCCATGTCATTTTGTCATTGGCTGCTCTCAGCATGGGGCCTACCCGATACAGGAGGTACAGGAAGATATTTGGAATGTATCGGACAGCTCATACATAAACATGTAACAATGTTAGCTAAAAAGAAAACATACAGTACCAGTCAAAAGTTTGTGAATTGCATTCAAAAGTTTTTTTTTTTAATGAAAATCATTGAGGGGGGTGGTGCATTGGTTTAGTCATTTAAATATATTGGTACGTACTGATGTTCATGGTGACATCTGATCTGATGTTCCAGGACCTGTAAAATTAAAAGACTACCCGCCATATTGAAAAAACGCATGGCATGTAATCCTACATCAATTTCACCACATGCAGTACCATGTAATTCCAATGGAGGGAAGAAGGGTAAAACTGATGTAGGATTAGATGCCATGCATTTTTCAATATGGCGGGTGGCCGTTAGTGTATGTGAAATACACAAGTACATGTCCTCTCACCTTGACTCCAGCCTTGGTGATGGAGATGGTCTGCTGCTCCATGGCTTCATGAATGGCCACCTGGTCCTTCAAATCCATTTTATCAAACTCATCAATACAGCACACACCCTAAGTCCAACACAGTAAAAATACAGTTCTGCGTTACTCCAACAGCACTGCAATGTACAACCCTGTGTAACCATGTCCATCAGCCTCTCTGAAGAAGACACGTGTAGGTGTATATGAGGGACATTCACAGAAGTTCCAGTTACTGTGAATTGTAAAACATCCAAGATCAGAGCTTCCCGCAGTGCTTTATAGTGACGATGGACTGCCTTGACAAAATAAGAGCCCACCTTGACTATGAAACCCAAAAAAAATCCCTAGCTATATTTATAATTTTATTTACATTTAGACCAAAATCTTGTTGAACACTGTCTAACCACAACATCTATTGCCTAAAAGCCAATTTGGGACCAGAGAGGACCATATTATTTTGGGATCACCACATCATGCGAGTCAAGTTGTTACAACTTTAGCTGATGTAAAAGTCATAGCACTGCCATTGTAATCAATGAAAGCTGCTATACTAGCCACAGAAGTTGCATAGTGGAATTTTATTGGTATCCATTTATCTTCCCTCTATGTGCGTATGTGCAGCCAGTTTAAACAAAAATGGTCTAATACATTGTGTATAACCCATTAAAACGTGCACAGATTATTGACTCTTATTTGCTGAAATGGATGACCATGGATCTAATTTCATTGGTTGAGTTGCCTCTTTCAAGACATTTAACCCCAAGAGTTGCTTCACCAACCCACATCACATCAACCTCCTAGTGGTAATTACAAGTACAATATATCTCCCACCTGGCATCAAAAATTCATAAAGTGTGTCCGAGCTGAACCAATTAATGACAGTTCTTCCGCTTCTTCCGATACGACCTCAACGCAACAGAAAACTGTCAGCCAGTGCAGTAAATAAGGAAGCGTGTGAGCAACCTGGACCATTATAACTGCAATGTCAAGTTAAGTGTTCAATCGCAGCCATTTAAAGACATGTATAACAGTAATGTGAGTGTTAGTGTTTTAATCACTTTTGGGGTTCAACTGTTGGCCCCTGTATGTGTGTATTTGACAGCGCTCCCGGCTAACTGAAGCTACGTCAAGCTCTACAGTTAAGTGATGAAATTCTGAACACAATCAATCTTCATAATGGCTAAAACTAGAAGGTGCTCAGTTTCCTAGGTTTCCATATTGACCTACATGGGTTAGTGGTTTTTGCTTCCCTCTGGAAAATAGTTAATCAAAAGTACTAAAAACAGATAATATCCTAACAATGTTGTGGTCATTTTCTGTTACTGAAAACAGTTCAATCTCTACATGTCAACCAAATGTATTGCTTGTGTACTACATTTGATTCAAAAGCTACATTATATTCTTACATTTGGACAAGAGTACTTGGTCACCAACATTATCATGTGCTTTCAAGCTCTCAAAATATTATGCACCTTTTTGTGATAGGCCAAGGCCAAGCCCACTTCCCAACCTTTTTTTTGGATTATCAGCCAGATAAATTAATCAGTTCATCCATAGCCCATGACAAACCTTTCGTCAAGTTTTGTAGGGTTATGTGAATCCATTTGAATGCCTTAGTAATAGACGACAGCCATCATTGCCATGCCCCCCGGACAGTTGGCTTGAAAAGTTAGTCTGCCTTCCTTTGACGTTAGCCCAATTTGACTTTTCAAACAATGCAAACTAATTAGTTTATTTACCTTGCATATTAAACAGAAATGGCAGATAGAAAACATTAAGTGTGCACGTTATTTAGGTTAGTCAGCCACTATCACATTGACTAACAAAACCTACGCACAATCAAACAACAACACAGTCTTATTACATTGTCAGCCAGCATGAGGGCTCCTGCTTCGATGACAAACTCATGCGATTCTTCATCTTTGACCACAGCAGCCGTCAGACCGGCAGCACTGCTGCCTTTACCACTGGTGTAGACCGCACGAGGGGCGAAGTCCTCCACATGTCTGCCAACACACAACGCATGTACTGCAAACACTATGGGTTAGATAATTTTGTGTCCGACATGTGTAATTTAGTGTCTGGTGTAATGTGTGCCCTGTACCATTAGGTGGCTACAGTGTAATCAATTTATTGGATTAGTACTATATTCACATGTTTGTGGGGGAAAACAAAATGTAGGTTTGTAAAATGTTCCATGGTTGTAATTGTTGCCCAGTCTATAACAGATATCCAACAGTTCATTCGTCTGAATTCCAATGCATTTTGATCACCATTTAGCAAAATGTGTTCATAGAATTACGGATTAATCCAATATCTGGTGGCTTGAAGATTGACGCAACTGCATAATCACCTACACAGTCATGTGAGTTTTCACACCATGTCTTATTGTCTTGCTCTAGCAATTGAGCTACATAGGATCATATAAAGTGAACTTCATCTATATATGAACCAGAAGGCACCTGGGGAGCACAAAGCACCAACACTGAACAATTCTCCAACTTGCTGTTACAACTACTAACATAATTCTTATCACTTAATGGCATGCGAGTATTGAGTATATTGTGTAATGCTTTCATGGCAACCTAACTAAGTGGAAGTTGTAATTAACTTAGAACTTAATAATTCAAAACACATTGTGACCAAGGTTTATTGAACATTCACTGTTACAGTAGAATGTCCAGATTCTTATGGAGGAAGACCAGCTGGTCCACATGTTGCGGAGTGAGTGTGCTCCGCTGCACCGTCACAATGTCCCCGCAGTGGAGAACACTCTTTCCGCAGATACACTCGTACCTGGGACACATAAGTAACGTTTGGCCAACTTAGCCCGGAGAGGATGCGCAATCTCATTGGTGCTCCACCAGCTGAGGGGGGCAACTGAGAGGGGAAGGGAAGAGGCCTCCTGATACATCCGAACCTCTTCTTCAGCCCTGGTGTGTGCCGGATAAAAATAAAAATGAATAAAGAGTGGTGGAGTGCTTTCAAAACAATATGATGACTAACAAAATGTGCTCTCACTGACTGACTGAGTCCCTCTTGTTGACATACGCATGCACGAAGTGTGGCTTAACTGGGCAGTATCATTTGTTTTTACAAAATGAACATTTCACCATTAATTCACACCATTATAACTGCATGCTCTTAAGGGGGAAAAAATCCATTGTAGAAAATTTGGTTAGTAAACAATGATAATGCTATTAATAATTACTACAGTTAAAACAAATATGAAGGCAAACGTTTTTGATGTACAGAAGACCTAGCAGGGTCTGCTTCTGTTCCAGTGGTGCTGCGATGAAAAAAAGCTAGTGATGCGCCTGACTCTACCGATCAGTCGGGCTACAGTGGGCAACTTCAAGGCTCGCTGGCAGGCGAGGTTGAGGGTGTGTGCGTAACACCTCACATGTAGAAAGTTCCCCAGCTGCGCAGCAACGGACATATTTGCTGCATTGTCAGTAACAAGTACCAGGTCGTTTCTGTCAAGTCACCACACACATTTGCACCCTTGTGGCGATCATGTATTGCTCTGGTTTGAAGGACGTGCGACATTAGTTCCCATCCATCGTAGACGTAATGAGCAGTAACTGTCATGTATGACACAATGGCTCTGGATGTCTAGGCATCGCAAGTCAGTGCTACACTCGTAGTGAACTTGAGGGAAGCTTGCACTGAATTCTTAGTCTCCTCGTAAAGATTTGGGATCTAATTATATGTGAGAAAACTCCGGGATAGAATCACAAACCATGGCTCCACATACAATATATAGCGGAAACCTTGGTTTTCTAGTAAAATAATTTGCGATGATACAAGTTGTTGACTGAGATTTTCTTTGCACGCTCGGAGTTCGGGGGCAAGTTTTGCCAGGTCATGTAGCGTACTCTGGTTCTTTGATGGAACAGGCTGGCGCACGTTCCTCTTTAGCCTCCTGGTGATAGCAAGCAAGATGCACCCTAATGTTTGTTGTATTGCCACAATACTTTTAGTATGGCAATGTTTGCAGACCATGTGCGTTTTGTCTAAATTCTTAGTATCCCGGCCGTAAAATCCAAACTGTGTCCAGATACTAGCTTTCAGCCCAGAGAGCGGGTTGGATTACCGCTTCTTCCATAGTATCGTGCCTCCTACCTCATGTCAAAATGCTTTATTAAAATGACTGGTAACACAGTAACATTAGAGGGCAAAGGTGAAGTCCGCCCTCTGGACTTGACCGCTGGCAAACATGCAACATTTTGATGAAAAAAGGAATCCATTTTGGGGAATTTGTTAATCTATCTATAATCGTAGAGAATTGAATTGTGATTCTTACATGAATCGAATCTTCCCACCACCTCTAGCAGCTACAGGTGGACATTGGATGGGATGTGAAGACAAACGCCAAAGAATTGTGTGTGTATACACATACTTGAGGAACTGGCTCTTGGATGTGCTGGGGTCTCCAACAATACAAACATTGATGTCGCCCCTCAGGGAAGTCCCCTCCATGGTCGTCTTGGCAACGCCACCAAACAGCATCAGCAGAATACCTCGCTTGATTTCATCATTACCTGGCAACAAGACAGATGGCAGGGTTTTCAATTAGTCCAAACATGTTTAAATGGAATCAGAATTTGGTTGCTGCTACACGACCCTGTTTCCCTACTGTGTCACAAGTTTAATCTCATTACAATAAGACATCGATTAAGTAATTTTCCAG
>OMOT01065143.1:0-10302 GCA_900312575.1 Acanthochaenus luetkenii | reverse complement strand
ATGGTCGGTTGTGCATCTGCCCCCGTCAACAACACGGTTGGATGCTGGCTTTTGAGGTGGTACATCAACGGACTAGTACAGGTGTTGTATTTTAAAACAACATCACAATGATGGCAATGCGCTTTGTTCTCCTTCAATGTGAAATGTTCCCACACGACGCTCCTTTTCGCACGCTTCATGGTCGACTGAGTCTTCTTCTGTGTAAAGTGAATTAACATCTTCAGTCTTCTTCTCTGTGTAAACAATGTTTCCCAATGCAGTGCCCTCTTGTGTTTAACTTAATTATTGCATTTCACCAACAACTCCCTTTGACACAATTGAGATGATCAGAATCAGAATCAGAAATGTTTTATTCGCGAAGTAGTTTTCACGTACATGGAATTTGCTGTGGTTGTTGGTGCATACAGACAACATAAGAACAATATTAATAAGAACAAAAAAAAAAAATCAAATTTGATCGTTATGTTTGAAATGTTAATCGACCCAATTAACGGTTGTTAATCGATTAACGATTAATCATTAACACCCCTAACAGCAATACTCGAATACAAAATAGTTTAAAAACAACATGGCCACTAAAATGAACTGATTATAATCAATAAGCATCACAAACGTAATCTAAAACCGAAGTATAATCTGTCTTGGTTAATCAGTTCCTTACAAAACGTACTTGAGATCAAAATAAATTAAATAAGGCTCCAGCCTTGTGCAAATGTATCGACTATGAAACGTTTTAGAAAGAGCAAATTGTAAACATGTATGTAAACGTCGAATACAAAACAAAGAAATAGTAATACAAATTAAATAGGCATACATTTGTCTCAGTACTCACACTTAGTGCAATCAGAATATAAAAGGATATTTAAAGCCTGTGTGCCACAGGTCTAGGTACCTCAGGGCGTGAACAGCTACAGATTCACAAGCATGTCCACTTGGTTCGGCTTCAGAAGAGACTTTATGGACGAAACAACCTTCTGCTGTACTGAACAGTCTTTCTGACTGAGTGTTAATTGCGCAAACACATAAATACTTGCGTGCTATGTTTGATAGCAGTAGAAAGCGTGCCTCGTTGATTTTCCACCAGTCTAACAGGTTGGCTTCTGCGTCAATCTTGGACTCCTGTTTGTCAATTTCCATCTCTGCAGCAACTTTCTCCTCAGTGGTTTTATTTGTAGGTAACTGCTGCTGTGTTAGCCTTGCGAGGCTGACTGCTTGCTCCACTTTGAAAAAGACAACACTGCTTTCCCCCCCCCTTCTCCCCGACCAGCTGTAAGTGAGACTTCATCCCCAACCTTCATTTCTAACCAACTCTGCTCATGTTGCGCACAGATGCAACTAGTGCTCAGTTTATGAACGAAAATATAATATTTATCACGTTGCATAGTAGTGCAATACAAGTTAATCCATTCAGGTTATTATTTAAAAACAAATCTCGTATTATCTCATAATAACAAATGCCGGTATAGTCGTCTATATCAAATGAAACCGGTGTCAGATCGCAGACCCCTTGCCACCGGTAAAACCGGAAACCGGCCCAACTCTAATCCTCTAGAGCACATTACATGTATCGGTGTTTGTGTCTGTATGAGATAGACTAGATTGGGGATCTAACGCTTGGTTTCTGTGTAACAGAGGTTGCTGTTGTTTTTGTTTTACCCATAGAACTTGACTGGATAGATTGAAAGCTTTATTGTCATTGTACAGAATACAATGAAATTAGGATAGAATGGTCTTTCCTCTGTTTGACATGGTCATTTGGCTAGTACAGCATAACATTGATTATGGAATTTTAAGGGTTAGTTGCTATGGTGACAACGCAAGTCTGACCATTAAGGCTGTAAAGTGAACTGTGCAGATGTCTGTTGCATGAGTGCTTAACTGTCAAAACTCAACTGATGTTAGCAACAAGGTTAACGTAGCATTATCAAAGATAGTAATTATCTCCCTCGCTCTACTAGTCAGCATTAGCCATATTAGCAATCCATGGCAGCAAGGCGACAGAGTCCTTTGGTCCTTGCTGAAAAACCTCTCGTCAGCAACTTGCCGTAAATCAGTTCATACAGAAGCTAGCCCAACGGTACATTTAAAAATAGCCGCCGCTCCGACCATCCAGGAACGTTGGTTTGAATGGGATTGACCATTGAATTAATAAACATAAGCAAAACAAAGTATTGTGTAGTCGACTTCTATTAAATATACAGTATATTTTCAATTACATAATTTATTTCGAAATCATTTATATTGGGGGGGCACAACTTCATGGTTTTCAGAACTCGTCTCCTCCAACCTCCCCGGGATCTGCGCCCATGGTTGGGTAGCTAACAAGCTGACATTATCTAAATTATCCAAATGTATCAGATTTATTGGCAATGATCAGTTCCCAGTCAAAAAAGGCATAGAAATAAACAATCTGTTCCATAATGTTGAGACCATTGAGTCATGAGTTCAGAAATTTAATCTCTCAGGCATTGTTGCCAAGAGGTCCTCCAACATGGCTGCTAGAGGGTGTGTTACATCACCTGAAAGCCCTCTAATAGAAGTGAAACCAGAGTGCTGAGTGTTGTGTTGCTGTGTTCAGGAAGCTGCTGCTGACCTGGGCTCAGGAAATCTCTGTCCTGATGAAGAAGTTGGACACCTACAACCCTCTCTTCTCCCTGCCCTCCTTCAACAAGTTCTGCAAAGGCCTGCTGGCCAACGGTGAGCCCAGGACAAACATAACCAGCATTTCTAGTAGAGCAATTTACATTTTGTCTTGTTAAATCAGACGGGTAATCTTCTCTCTTCGGAGTGCAAAATACTGGTGGAAAATCTTGAGATGCTAATGATTAGGACTAGCTCAGTTTAGATGTTCTGAAGCTGTCTGAACTGGAAATTGCTATAGTCAATATTGCACTTGCTGTTATCAGGTGTAGCTCAGTCCTTAAATGTGAATTTCTTTTTACAGCTGAAACACACTGAACAGGAGTAGCATCAATCCTGGTTTTAGTAATATATTAATCTTTTTTTTCTCATTTATTTTCTCTGGGCAGCTCTTAATGAAGACCCAGGTATCTGCCTTCAAACCTGCAACAGCCTCCAGGTCCTGTCTTCATCCCTGTCCACCGATGTGCTGCAGAGGTCAGCATCACACACTCACAAAAGAGCTCTTTAGCTATGTTCAGGCTCTCCTCCATGTTTGTTGTTCCTGTGGGGAGAGACTGGGGTGACAAAACCAACAATCTTGAAATCTGATCTGAGTGGTCAGACTGAGTTGCATTTTTTATTTTTGTTTCCCTGAAGGTTATTTTGTATCATTAATTAGATACATAATCCCCCAATTAGGGATGGTTATCGAAAACCGGTTCCAATTCTGTCCTGTTTCTAAATTGCCTAATTCACTGGTATCGATAAGCCGCTGCACTAACGATACCGCTTATCGATCATTAAGAATGTTTGATGCAAAAATATTTACATTCCACAGTTAGTTTCTTGTGTGAGACTTTTAAAATCAGCCAGAGGTATGAGATTAACTAAAGTCAGCTCTTCCTAGATTATTCCATGTCCATGGTGCATAATAGTAGAAAGCCGTTTTTCCCACTTCTGTACGAGCCATGGGAGTAAACATTTCTGGGAGTGTAGCGAATATCTGCCTGACAGATACAGCAGGGAACAAAGATAGATGGGTAGTTTACCAGGTAACACTTTATAAATAAAAACATGAATGTCTGTGTGTAGTGTTGTGGAAAAGATACTTCATTCTCGACAAAACGTTAAAGACTATAGATCAGGAGGCTTTAGGCTTTTCATATCAATTTATTACAATCCGTAGGTCAGATGCATCATAACCACGGAAGGTACTCTCATAGAGCATTCAAGCGAATGAACAGTGAGAGCCCTGAGCATCCCTGAACATAGAACATTTATAGGCTGACATCACAGACATTCGGTCAACCATTAGAACAAAAGGAATCTTTTCCACAACAGTAGCCAAATATGTCCAGCCCACCTATTGATAGAGTGCACAGTGGTAAGTTAAAGACTTTGCATTTGTAATAAAACATAGGGATGCATCATACTCTGAATTAAGGCTCTGTAAGACAGTGGAATCTGCATGCATGTACACAAGATCACCATAATCATAGTAAAACATACAGTAAAAGTAGCTTGGACAAATGTTTTTTCCTGAAATAAAAGCCAAGCTTTATCCTAAGCTTCCTGTCCAAGTTATAAATGTATACTTGATTGGTCATCCAACCAAATACCCAAGTACTTGTACAAGGTCACCCTTTCAATAGATTTACCCTCTGATGTTTCAAGCTGCACAGTGCATCTGTGTAGACAACTGTGTCATAAGTCAGTCTCAGAACTAAAACCTATATTTATGAGTCTGTTCAGCAGCAATTTGTGGTCACCGAGTTAAATGCCTTTAGAAAGATCAATAAATATAGCAGCACAATGCAGTTTCTTTTTGTCAAGGGCTTTAACTATATAATTAACTTCTAATAGCAGTAATAGTGCTGTGGCCAGATCTAAAACCAGACTTAGATGACTTAAGATGTTATTATAAAGCAAAAATTGCTTTAGCTGCAAATGTACTTGTTTCCAAGAATTGCTAGAATTGACAGTTTGGAGATGGGGTGGTAATTGTTCGGGTCTGAGGGGGTTTCCACCTTTAAGTAAGGGGAGAACATAGGCTGCTTTCCAGATTCTAAGTATCAAGTTGGTTGAGAAACTCAAATTAAAAACATGAGCAATGGGCTCTGCAATTATCCAGATTATCATCTTGCAGACTTTTTGGTGTCAATGTCTTTCAGAGCTTTACAGACCTGAGCAACAGAAATGGGCCTAAAATTAAATAAATCTGTATTTAGCTCAGAACTTTGAGGAGATGAGCTGGCATTTGAATTGCTAAAAACAGACCCATCACTAATGTGTGCTTGTTAAACTTAGTGACCATAGTAGCTTTATCCTTTAATTAATCTGATTTAACCAAAATGTGTTTAGGAAGACCTGAAACTGCATTGGCACCCGACAAGGATTTTATTTGTTTCTAAAATGTAGTGATACATTTTTTTACCTACACGCGTAAATGTGCCATTGCATAGGCTTTTTAACCATTTTAATAGCAGTATTTTGCTGTCTTTTTTCTATTGACACTAGAAAGGGCATGAACTGGGGTTGAGATTTTAAATAAAAATGTCTCAAACATTGGAAATGCTATGGTCTCTTCCTTCCATTACGTTTTCCAGGATTTTGGCCTTGGTTGTAAATATATTTTGTGTAATTTTCTTCTTGCTGAAACGCATGACTGAACGTAGCCAGTATAGACAGCAGAATTGATTTATAATGAGTTTCTGTTCCAAGAGACTGACTACTACAAATACGGCTGAGTCGCGTTCGCTGTAGAATGGTCATTAGCTGTTTTGAAAAGTAATTGAGACAAAAGTAACTGTACACAGCAATGTCTTTCTTGAGTAAATGAGCAATGTTAGCTCCACTAAAACTGTATGTAGTCTTTTACCCCGGACATCTTATACAGTAGGAATCGACAAGGGAATAGATAAAGAATCGGATCGAAAAAGGCACTGGAATCGATAAAGTCCTAATGATGGCCAGCTCTCATCTATATTATCTTTACTGTCATTTAATACACTGACAACATCATCAGTAGCATTGCAAGAGAGTGGACAAGGTTCTTGGGCATGATGTGGATGCCAAACTGCTGTCACATACAGCACAGCACTTTGTTTATTTATTGTTCTTTTTTCCCCGTTCCAGATTCAATCATTCCAAAACAAAACACATTGCACTTGATCTCAGAAGGGAAGAGAATGAATGAATAAATAAATGCATACAAGTGAAATAAATAAAGTAAGAGAAGTAACATTGAATTGCATTTCCACCCACCTATGAAAGTGGTGCTTACCTGAAAATATATGTTTCCACGTGGGTTTTTGCTGTTTAGAAAATATCCAACTCGTAGCCGGTATACAAAAAACATTTAATTTAAATTGAATTTGAACTGCCTGTCTGAAAATAGCACGTCTGTCAATACAAGTTTTAATTTAACCATGTGTGTATGTCGTGGTGTATTAGGTGTGTGGATGTGTGCAGAGTCCAGCTGGTCCACTCGGCAGTGAGGGTGAGGCAGGCCTATGGCAAGCTGCTCAGGACAATCCCTCTGGATGTGGCACTAAGGTCAGGCTGACATTAACCACTATAGGGCATCTAAAATTGATATTTTCTAGGTGCTAAATCCTGTTGGATCTTGTGTAAGGCATGTCCTCGATGTAAAACTATTGAAATGTATAAGGGAATCAAAATGTGCTAGAATCAAGACTATTTTACACATGGTCATGGAATGTCAGTTGTGTACGTTTGTATAAACCCTATTCATTCTATTCTAATTTATATCATGTTCAGTAAATAAGCCCTTTTTCACAAGCATTTCTCAAAGGACTTTACAGAGAATGAGCCCAACTAGATCTAACTGGTCAACAATCAATTGTAGAACAGAATGATGTAAGACAAACGCAGGGAAGCAGGACAAAGCACAAGACACACAATAGCAAGTCTACCTATTCTACATAGCCTAACCTACCTTGCACCATCAACCACTCTTCTTTGCTGTATCCTTTTACTATTTTCAACTGCAATGACCCAGTTCCCCCACAGGGATCAATAGTTTCATCCAATCTATCAGATTCTGGATCTGATCATGTTGGTTTATAGTCTTAAAGGGATAGTGCACCCATTTTTAAAATTGTGATATTATTTAACTGAGCCCCAAAGAAGTACTTTGGACTGCTCCAATTTTGTCCTAGCCTCACTGTTTTAGCTGTATTGGATTGGACCATGCTAACAATTAGCATGTTGCCATTGGGCTGAATGGCCACCTGGCTAGACCTCTTTAAAATACTGCCTAAATCCACTCAAATAAGGTTTAAAAGCATATTTACAAGTGTCGCGGTTGGGAAGGAAAATGCACATATGATCACGGAATGCACAAGGATGATATTTTTGCTAAAATTGCTGTTCATGACTGCTGTTTCAGCTTCATCTTTTTTTCTCTTTCTGGTATCACTGCATGGACATTGTGAGATAACTAGTGTTGGTAACGTTATTTACCTGTGGGATGTCAGTTTCCACCAGAGTCCATGGGAAGATGGACAGAACAGCTCCTTCTCTCAGAAGTAAATTCTCTGGTCCTTGAATTAAATCATCCAGGGAAAAATCACACAGCCTTATATCATGTTTTCTAAGGACGCGTAAATGTGCGTTTGCATCCCAGTAAAGCATGGCTTGAAGCCAAGTCATGTACAAATCTCTGTTGTACAGTGGCAGGCTATGAAATTATTTTCCGACTGCGTCCAATATTTTTAAGAAACATATGGCATATGTTCGCATATTGCAGGAATATAGTACTTTAACCGAGCTGATAAGGTTCGCCTAACTTTATTATAATAAAATAAGAAATGTACAGAGCATCAAGTTGAATTGTCAGTCACTGCTTTATTTGTCACTGCTTTATTTTTCTTCTCCCTCTTCCTACTCCCGGAAGTCAGCACAACTCTCAGCCCTATGGCAAGCCCAGAGGGACATACATGGAGTGATACTGAGTAACAAAATCTGTTACAGTACAATACTTTAGCAAGGGAAATTAGCGACGTTGTTGCTAGTTGCTTCTTGTTTTTGTCGAGCAACCAGCTCTTGTGTTGTGTTTGTGAAGTTGAAACCCTACCCCTCCCGACTCCCAAGCACTCTAGCGTAACCGCGTTCCAATCACGCACCTGCAAGCAACCATAGTACCGGGTGAAGCGCAGACAGAGTCCTACGCCATAGGGAAGTAGATCTGCCGTGGACGAACAATGTTTTGGAAAACTGTAGACATTTCCATGTGCCATTTCAGCATGTAAAATGTATACTACACAGTACACCAACAAACTGAAACTTTGTTATTTTTTAAGAATGCTAGCCAGGTGGCCATTCAGCCCAATGGCAACATGCTAATTGTTAGCATTGGACAAATCCAGTACAGCTAAAACAGCGAGGCTGTCCAAAGTACTATATTGGTGCTCGGTTAAATTATATAAACCAAAAGAAAACGGGTGCACTATCCCTTTAAAACGGTGCAAACATCTCAACAAATGTTGTTTGTGAATAGGCACCACACGAGAAGGTAATGATCTCATGGGAAATAACTGACTTGATTCAGAACCAATTTGGATATGATATCTGTGTTGAATACCCATACAAACTTTTTGGATTGTGTCACATTAATGGGTGGGGTGTGTGTCCACAGTAACCACAGCTACCCAGAGATCAGGGAGATCTCATTGGCCATCCGCCGTCACATGAGCCGAGCGCCTAGCAGCACCTTCCACCCTCAGGACTTTAGCGACGTTATCGGCTTCATCCTGTATGGAGTCCTGCACCGTGGAGGGTACATCACTGTTCATTCACCTTAGGGGTGGTACAGATGCAACGTCTTAACGTCTTGCAACTTTCAAGGCATTTTAAGACGTTGCGCTGTGGCAGAATGTGCCTGACATTGCTACACTACTAAAGCCAACTGTTTTTCAGAGGGATTAACTGCACTATTGTTTGTACAAAAGTCTGTTAGGGCTGTGCGATATGGACAAAATCTTTTATTACGATATGGTTAATTAAAATAATACAAAATTTGATTATTCAAAATTTGCTGCCGAAACATGAATTGATTGCCTTTTCTTATTTCCTATTTACCATTCTTATTTCCCATTTAACACAAAAAAGGGAAATAAGACTAACATAACATGTAAAAAAGGTGCATTTTCATTTGTGAACTTCCAGCTATTCCAATTTTATTTTTTTAATTGATAATTTTATAGTAATTTTTGGTGGTGATTGATAATGTATAAAAGTAGACACTCTACAGTAGCCTTTTGTAAATACTCTGCCCAGGGTCACTGACTGGATAAGCAATTGATCGTCTCAGATAGCCTAGGCTCCTGGAAGCTGGTTGATGTGCCAGTACTGTAAGCAGAGAGTTTGGTCTGTTGTCAATTTGCACTAGCATATGTGCGCATTGCATTAACACCTTACTAGGCTTCATATTTACATATTCACAGCAAGGATCCATGGCTGGAGCGTTTGTACAATAGCTGCCAACGGCTGGAGAAGCGGGATGGCCGAGGCATTGTGGATGGCAGTGGGCCGGGTGTGGTGCCGCGGGCACTGCTGAAGACTGAGGCGGTGCTGTGGCAGTGGGCAGTCTGGGAGGCTGCCCAATTCACTGTGCTATCCAAGCTCCGAACACCGCTGGGGCGAGCTCAGGACACCTTTCAGACCATCGAGGGTAAGGGACCAGAGCCCAGGAGCAGTTCTGTGTAGTTGAATTGCCAATAAAGGATTGGTTATAAAAGGCAAATATTAAAGTATTTGTTTATGGGGATGATGTTTTGCTTTTAGAAAAAGGACTACATGTTTTAACAAATGCATTAGCGTTTTTTAGGTGCCAAGAGGGGGTTCGGGGGGTTACTGCATTATTGAGTGAGTGAAACTACTTTGACTTTAAACTATAGAGATACGGCGCACTGTGTTTCCAAGAGCTTTTGGGGTACTTGGGTTGGGGCACTGCGCATTGCAAAAAGCATTACATGCAATTGAGTGACCGCACAAATGAACGCACACACAGAGCTAGAGGTGCTCTTCCCAAGCAACTTAAAATATTGAGATGCGTTATTAACCTCTTCCACCCTAGGGTGCTGGGAGGGTATGCTCACCTGAATGAACGTACCCAAACTAAAACAAGAATAGCTCCACATATTTCAGGTCTATATGCATGACCTTGACATCTATGGACAGACAAGAACTTATAGAATATATTCCCAGTATCAGTAACCTTCTGACTGTTAGTATGCCATAGTAAACTTAGATAAACCAAAGGAGAAATTTAGATTTTTATACTCGCCTAAAGTGTTTTCTAAATTAAACTGTGGATAACACCATGATAGCAATGGTCCCATGTAGAAAGATGCCACTGAATCTATTCAGCAACTCCTTGACTACAACTGTACCGAAGCACATTGAAATACAACCAAAGCATATAGGTTCTACAGAGGTTTTAGTGATGATAGTACCAGGCGGACTCTCCATTTTGGCCATTTGGATACCCAAGGTACCCAAGTGTGCCAAATGGGTTTTTTACCTCTTGGAAGGGAATCTGGCTGCAAAATACTACTAATTCCACTACATGAGAATATGTGCACACAATGCAGCCTCAGGCCATGACATTTACCCTGCGCAGCATCATATTCCACCATTGTGCGCGCCGTGCGTAAA
>OMOT01065142.1:0-17149 GCA_900312575.1 Acanthochaenus luetkenii | reverse complement strand
TTTAATGAGTTGAATGGGTTTGTCTTGATTCAGTTCACGGATGCAGATGAGCCTCCTGTTATCAGTCAAGGAACTACGTGTAACCACGTTTCCATGTGTAACCATGTTTCCTGAAGGATCAAGAATACCAGAGCTTAAGTGATGGAAAGGGACATTGTTAAATTCCCTATATCCTAATTTTTTTTACCTACACCTTAGATCACCGAGGAGGAGGAGCTTCAGCCGCAGTCGCAGCAGGTAAACCGAGAAACAACTGTTTTTCTGTACTATGATTTTTAACCATGGTCTTATCACAAATTAATGATTTAATACATGTTAACTGTTGTCTATACTTTGTGGTTTTGTTCACAAGGTCTGTTTCAAGAGACAGGCGCAGAGATAGGTCTCTCTCCAGAGAAAGGAACCATAAGCCTTCAAGATCGTTCTCACGATCAAGGAGGTGAGTGAGTCCAAGTACACGTTAGTAACGAAATTCCCTTGTGCATTTGTGTAGATTCACAAATGGGGCTGGCTGTGAGTACACAAGCTTAATTCTTATTTATTTAATTGTTCATGTGTTTATTTTTACAGTCGCTCCCGGTCTAACGAGAGGAAATGAATACATCAAAGGCTGATCCATGTGCAGAATCCTGTTGTGGTTGTGAACATTTTTATAGTCTTTCTTTTCTTCTTAGAATTTTTGTTTTGTTCAGTTTGTCCACCTTACATATTGTGTAGTAGCGATCTGTTAACTAAGGACTAAAGTCAAATTTTCCCGTATGTCATTTGATTTTGAAGATTTTCCCCTTTACTCTATTGAAACATGTTTTGAATTTGCAATTCGCATTAAATGAATGCTGTCTTGCCTTGCATGTTTTGAGATGGTATACTGGGATTTTACTTTCCATGAACATCCTGTTTCTTATGTTTTTTTTAAAACTGTTTAATTAAAGTTCATTAGGGTTTTTAATTTGTTTTGTTTTTGTTTTTTACCCAGTTGTCTCTTTAATTACCGATTAGGTGTTAGATGAGGTGCATCAGCTATGGAAAAAGCATACTTTATACCAGAGGCATAAAACTTCAAAACATTTACTTTTGCAAGTTGGTAGTGGTGCTCTTGTTTGTAGACTATCCTTGAAGCCTCCTTGCTGTTAAATCTGTAATTCTGGACTTTACTGCCGTCACTTGGAAAAGAAGGCTTTTTACTCCTCAACTTTGCTTGATGCACTGGAAATGTATGTTGCAGCAGTTATTAAAAAGCTTGTTCAATAAATTGTTTTTAAGATAACATTATCGCCATGCTGTGTCCTTAATACATTTAATATTCTTTCATTGTCATATCTTGGTAAAGATATGACTAATGCTGCAAAACTAGCTGAGTAGAAGGACACAAAAGTGAAATTATTTTGTAAAGTAAATGCGGAAAATGAAGCTTTGCTCGATCCAGGAAGTATGTTGATGCTATTTGGCTTTAGAGCTGCAACTGTAAGTCACACAGGAAGCCATGTGCAAAACGTCACAAAGTCCAGCAGAGGCTGATTACATACAAAGCTGCTCGTGTAGTCGAGGACTGAAGTAACAGATTTTTGGTGGTAAGTACGTTGCCTGGTTGTAACTTTTTCTTTTCTTCTGAAGACTTGACTTATTACAAAATATGCATCATAGACTTATAGTTAACTTATTGCTGCTATAAACCCATATTACTTCAGTGTTGGTTAACTGAGCGGTGCATTTAAAAAGGAACTGAAGAATGAGCAGTTACCTATTTCTTTCTAGTTTTCTAGTATGATCTTTGAAATAAAATAAATATTAGCCAATATTAATCTTTTGTGTTCAGGGTTATGGAGTGGTGATTGGTTTAAATATTTACTTCTAGCAAGGAAAAGGGTGCAGAGATGATTAACTAGACTGATATCGGTGGACAGTACATTTAAACTTGATGTACTGATGATTTAACATGTTTGATTCAACATCTCGTACTTTAGGAGGGAAGAATTAGCCATGTCAGGTCAAAGAGCAAGGAAAATGAGATTTGGTTCATCACGCCGCCGGGTATCAAACCAAAAGCAAAAATCTGACGCTGATGATGGGTTTCATAAAACGGACAGTGCCTCTGTAGCAGAAGACCACATTACAGAAGAAAATACTGAATCTGGAAGCCGACATCTCGGTTCGTCAGAAGTCAAAGTGCGTCGGAGAAAACTTGGGTCTAGTCGGAGAATTAAAGGAAGACTAGATTTCAAGGACTCCATTGCTGAATCGTATCATGAAACTGGAGAGGAAGTTGTAGAAAAAGCCACGAATAATGAAGCTCTCTTTAACAGAAGAGGCAAATTACTTCCTGGTACTACTGAAACGGAGTCAGCTTCCTACCAATCACAGGACTTAGTAGAGCCAGACATCTCATATATACAATTCAGCCATTCTGAAAATAAGCTTAATGAACACAGGAGCACAAAAAATGTCACAGTGCAAAATGAATCTGGCAGAGAGTTGAGTGAAAATAGGATTGTGAGACAAAAGGAGATAATGCTTGATGAGCAAACTATACAAGATGAACCAATGAGGAAAATGTCAACACTAGCAAGAGCGGAAATGAAATCGGAACAATTGAGTCAAGGGAGTGAGAATGACATGTTTCTGATGCATGACAGCTCTATGTGTTCATCCAGTATTCCTGATCATTCAGAGTTTCAGAACCCCACTGCAACAAATTGTCCAGAGGCCTTCCTTGAAAGTTTAACTCCAAAAAGTGAAAATGTAGAAGATCATCATGAAAGAGAGAGTGACAATAAACTGGATGTGTCTGAATTTTGCAAATCAGCAGAAATTGAAGGACTGGACATATTTCACACTTTTCAGAGTGAAGAAGTCAGCGATCGTTTCAAATGCAATGCACATCTTGTTGGCATCTCTGAGTTGTCTAGTTTCATTTTAGATTCAGTTCCTCCAATAGATCACAAGCTGATTGACCGATCAAATTCCAGGGAGATGCCAGATGAACTTCCATGTGTGCATTCTGTAATGGATAAAGAAAACAATAAAAGAGATGAGGCAATGGAACTGTTGAGACAATGTGGAAATGTAGAGGCTAACTACTTGGTGAGTGAGTCGCACACAAAAGCAGAAGACACAGAGTCTCTTATCAAACCAGGGATAATCGCAGATGAAAGCACCCCAGTAGATCCTACTGAACTTGAATCAATTGTTAAGCAAGCAAGACTCACATTACCCACAGAGGAGTTTCTTATAGATGGGAGACAAAGTCAGGATTTCAAATTATCTCAAGTAAGTGCTAATCCTTTTGCCCAATTACACCAGTCAGAGGATGCTGTAAATATAGTGCATGAACAGGAGGCTAAGCCGACACAAACACATCTCCCGAGTCTGAACACCTCTGGATGTGAGACACATGACGCCGCAAGAAATCTTGATATCCCTTTTGGAAATTTGATAGTCAATGTTGAAATCAGAGACGCATACCAATCTGAGTTGACTGTGAAAAGTGTTGATGATTCTACAAACAAGCAAGAAGTTTCAAATCCTGACAACAAACTAGATGGGCATCCTACAAAGCAAAACAATTCGAAAGTTTTAAACCAGAGAAATGAGGATGGTTATGTGCATGATTCCGGAGAACCAAGTATCAACAAAATAGAAAGAGTAGACACTGCACCAGGTAAAGTATATGCGGATGGAGGCCAAGTCGGGGACGATACGAAATCCACTGCTGAAGATATAGTTAATCATGAGAGGGAGAGACTCCAATGTGAAATTGAAGACAATGAATCCTCTTTACAAACATTGCAATCAGATAGTTGTTTGTGTGCTAGTGAGCATACTCGCACATTCCATTCCACAGGGAAGAGACGGAAGATGGCATCAACTTGTAGGAGTTTTCAAGATAAAGCAAAACAAATAATGGCAGGTGAGGCACTAAAACAACACCAAGACAATGACAATCATGAAGACGTTGATGTGGAAAAAGCTGTGTGTGGAGGACAGACAAGTGAGCTTGAGAGGTGCAACAGTCAGTCAAACGTAACATTCTGTACTAACATGGAGCCCCTGTCTGAAAGAGTCCCACCTGCTTTAATCAAATCCACATCACATGAAAGAACCAGTCACAATATTGACTCCCCACTGGTAGAGACCCATCAACTGGATGACATGGCATATCCAAATCTTTCAGTCAGTGGTTGGCAACATTATTCATGTGAGGAGGGCCAAAATCAATCAAGGGAGAGACATGCCCCTATGTACTCCCCACCACAGGACAATTCCTTGAGCCGAGAGCAAACAAACACAGACAAAATGAAGGAGGAGGAGGACACAATTCTGTCCCAGACCTTTAAAGAGAACGGTAAAAACAGGACGGCAGAAATGTGTTCAAGCTTACAAACCGATGGCTTTGTGAAATCTACTGAGAAAGTCGGTGAGGAGAAAGAGAATAAATTGACAGATGAGCTTCCGAGTGGAAGTGAGTTTACAGGATATGAGGAATTTAAAATAATGGAATCGCTCCAGTCACAAGAAATTGTATTCTGCAAAGATAATTGTCAAATTTCAGACATACAAAATATCTCATATCATGGCGACAAAGACGATACAAATTCAAGGACAAGCATTTTAGATGTACTTAACCAGGAAGAAACCTTTCAGGACCAAAACATGGAAGCTATATACTTTGACAAAGAAGCAACAAGACAAGAAATTCATATGAAACAGACAAATAAAGTGACAGAAACTGTGGAAGATTTAAAAAAAAAAAAAGACTTTAAACAATATGACACAGAAGCAGAGGGCGCAGTGGATAATATACAAGTTGTTTCTGAAAAAGTTGAAGTTGGAGAGCAATTTGGAGACCCTGCAAAGGAGGACCACACAGCCCAAGAAATAAACACTTCATGTGAGATCTCATACAGTGAATTGATTCCCGCTGCACAAAATAAAAATGTTCTCTCTGACACATTGGCTGCATTTGACATTTGTCGCAAGGAAGATCTCAAAAAAGAATTCCCAGAGCTGGTTGTTCATGTATCTGAGCAAAGTGATGTAGATGCAGCTGTTGTACATCAAAGCGAACAAGGGATATTCGACAGACCCTATCAGAACAAAGATTTTGATGAAACGTATCATATAAAATCCACCGTGAAGAGGAGAAAGATGGGTTCCACTCGCAGGAACCTACACTGTAGGAAACAAGAGGGTGGAACACACAACGAAGATAGAACAAAGCAAGGCAACTTTAACACAGAAGTTGACATGAGAAATCAGGAGTCGTTTGAGGCTGAGTTGAAAACAATAGTTGAGCCTAAATGTAATACCAGTGACCTGCATGTGGTATTGGAAGAGAGGGACTTTGACAAAGGTGCATCAGACATGACCCGTTCAGAGTATATTTCAACACAATCAATTAATCAAAAAGAAAACATTATTGGTAATATGGGCAATATTCAAATAGGGAGCAACAGACATATTCCTAACCATCATAATGAACCCAAAGAGACTGTACAGGTGGACCCATTTGAGAATACATCTAATGAGGATGTTGGTGGCTTCTTTTTGACAACCTGTAAATCTGCAGTAATTCGGATGACAGACACTGAAGAGATGATAGACAACAAGCCTAAAACTACAGAAGGAAGAACAATAGACTTAACTCCAAGGAGTCCATATGGTGGAAAAGATAATGAAGTGACAGAGGAGGTACTCAAAGAAAAGAAGGAAGTGGTGAAGTTATCAGTGACGGAAACTGCAGAGGCATCGCTAACTGAAAAAGCAGAAACATTGAATACTATGTATAAACCCAATGATGTGATCAGAGAAAAACAAGAACATCAGGAAACCACTGAAACCATCACTGGTGAAGACCATGAGCAAGACCTAAGCATAAGTGCCTCTGCCTTGCACAATATAGATGTAGCGCACAATAGGATATCAGGCATGGATGTGTCAGTGGCTCTCCTTACTGAAGAATTTGACTCACCAGGACCTACCTTCCACTTTGAGGACGTTGGCAATCCTGAGGACTATATAAACACTGAACCCAGTATCACAGGGGGGAGAAGGAAGATGGACTCTTTTCGTGGGACTACAAAAAGTAGACAAAATGATGGCAAAAGGCTAGAGAAAGTAAAAGTAATACAGGACCAAGATATTAACAAAGATAAGGTTTTGAAATCAGAGGAGACATCTAGTGTGAATGAGGTAGATTTTGAAATAGTTAAGACTGAGGACAATGGAGGAGCTGGTGAAGGAGATGACAATGCACTGACTATTATACAAGAACCAAACATGAGTGAAGGAGCTCACAACCTACAAATTGAGATAAAAAATGCAAGTGAAGATTCCAATTCAGCAAACAGGAGAAGAAAGATGGGCTCCACTCGCAGGAATCTAAGACCCAAAGGGAAAGAATTCCATTGGAAACAGGAGGCGGATAATGAAGTGTCAGAGATTGCAAAGACTGTAGGAGATGCCATAATGGCTGAAAATGTATCGAGCATTAAAAAAAAAGATGGTGACTCTGAGCAGAAGAGAGAAACAATATTTGAAACAATGAAGGAGTGCAGCCACTCTTGTTACTCTCACTTTAAACCTCTGGCCCACCAGTCCATTTTGGGAATTGAAGAAAATCCTGTTACTGATTGCCAGCTAATAGAAACAGAGCATCACTTAACTCCAAGTTATCTCCCTTCAAAATCGGCCACTTTTCCTACACATGGTCTACTCTCAAAATCCAAATCTGGAGGGAGGAGAAGAAAAATGGGGTCTAACCGCAAGTCACGAGGACACCAACACTACTATCAAGACACAACTGAGTGTGAGAACAAAATAATAGATGCAGGAGATGGAAGAGATCTCAAAAGTAACACAGAAGAAAGTGCCATCAGGACCTTTGAAGAGCACAGGGAAGAATCCTTAGGTCTGGACAAAAAATCGGAGGTAAGAAGCAAAGATACTTTATACTGGTATGTTATGACATAGATATTAAAACACAATGGTATAGCCCTGCTACGGTAAAAGGCAAAACATTACAGAAATTATATCAAAATGAAATTGGTTGGTCTGTCTCACAATTCCTGGTAGAAATCCAATCTTCAATAGGACTGCATTTAAAAAATAAAAAGTATAGGTTTAAATAGGATTAAATGATGTATTTGAAAATTATACACATATCTGGCATCATATAGTATGACAATGATGTGGGTACGGTAGTTTTATAGATGGACTATTTGATCAGTCAACAAAATCCTAGAAAGCTCAACTTTATTTATTGCAGTCTAATTTTTTGCCTGTTGTGAATGGCCCTTATTTGGACAAGTGGCAGTGTTCACACATGTATTAAACTTCTCATTTAGATAAAACCTCTTGTCAAATGTCTGTTGCGAAAATAACAAAATGACAAAATGCACCAGAATGGGTAACTTGCGGTCCCAAGTTTCACATAGTGGGAAGAAGAACTTTAAAATGTATTTGACTTCTTGATCTTAATGAGGATGTTTTAAGCCTATATGTTTATATAGTTACATAGGCTTAAATGATGGCCAGTTAAGAATCTTATGTCAAATTAAAACTTTATCATACATAAGCATACATAGAACAACCAGCCATATAATGCAGTGTTAAACCTTAAAGACTGAATGAAGTGAAAAATTACCTTTTCACCTTGTTGGCTAATTTTCCATGTCCTAACGTACACCTATTTAAAAATACACACTAAACACTTTTTTTTAAATTCGTGTTTGAAAATCCTATTTTCCTTTGTGTAAAAAGGCATATTTTTAGTGGTTGTTGCATCGCATACCAGTACTTTTGCATACATATTCCAATCAATAATATCGTCATATGACTTTCTTAGTGACACGAGTGGCAATTTTCACAGTGACAGGAGTGTGGCAACACAGGGGACAAAATTTGAGGATTGTTCCCGGGAAAGACCTACCCGACACCAGGAGTTTAGAAAGGCAAACGTAAAAGCTTTCATGAACTGGATATAGGATGAATCAACATTGTCTTATATCAATATATACATTGGTGATATATAGGAAAACAGACACTGATGTGAAAATGTCACAGATTATTACTTTAAGGAAACTGTCCATATGCAGTTCTTTAAGAAAGATCTTTTTGCCTTGTAGGTTGTCACTTCACGTGGCAAGAGACCATCATCCAGCAACAGCATCTTAAGTACTGGAGATCACTCGAGGCCTGTACACGTCCTGAGGTAACCAGCATCTTCCCAAGCTCATCAATGGTGTTGGCCACATTGACTGTAAAACAAAATGGCCAGTTTAGCACAGTAGCTCTTTGTTAGCCTGCAAGCTAATCCTATCTAATGCCACTGTAAAGGCAATTCTGCAAACATTTTAGCATATCTGGAAATCTCTTATTTACTTGATAGCAATCATTTCTTGGTTAACTTGCTTTTATGCCAAGCTAAAACCCAACCAGCTAAGAAGCTAGCTGGCTGGCTGCCTAGCATCTTTACTGCTAGCTTGCTCACTACCTTAATTGAATTTAATTCATTAACATTAATATCAAAGCCAGTCTAAAGTGATATGGTGTGATTGTCCCAAAGTTGTTCAGATGTATTAATCTTGTCCAGCTTAAAAGATGAAAGCTGCATTTTTGGTATTATATTTTATATTAAAATAAGCTCAACAATGCAACGTCTCAATAATGGCAGCTCAAAGGAAAATAAAATGGCAAAAAACACCAAGTAGTCAAAAACATCCTGGTCATGAATGGAAATTATAATACGCATATTGCATTGTAATATATAATATTATTCAACTTGATAAAAAACCAACAGTTTTCTAAGAGTACCCGTTTTGTCATTTTAATTTTTAAATGTGTTTTTTGCAAATAATCACACACACATACCAACGCTTTTGGTTGTCTCTTCCACAGTCACAGGGCATTTGTACTAGAGACTCCACCTCAACACCCAGGCGCTGAAGACCACCTGGTTCAAGAGAGAGAAAAGATACATTCCTTGGGTAAACATAACTTAAATACTGAAATACTGCAATGGGAGTCACAGTAAAAGGCAGTTTTAGGCAGTGATAGATTCTAAGAGAGGGATGTTTTATAAGGAGAAGTGGAAATATAACATACATGGACCAGAATGCATTTCTCTTTCTGCAGGTAATTCCAAAGAATGTGACCTCAGAACAAATTGTTATAACGTGGTGATGGTTGGAAATAGCAATGTGGGCAAGACCTGCTTCATGAAAAGGGTTCAAAGTGGGAAGTTCTGTTCAGATTTCGGCGCTTCTGTTGGTAAGCTTCTTGATCTTCGTTGCATGACTGCTCTCATAAATATGTATAAATATACAGAAATATGTTGCATACATACACTTTGTAGGTATTGATACATGCATGCAGTCTGTGACAACGGATGGGGAAACAGTGGCGCTACAGCTATGGGATACAGCAGGTCAGGAAAGGTAAGCTTCCTGTTTGAAGCACAAATTCCCCCGTAAAACAGAATGTACGTCATTCCTATGATCTTACAAAGTTCAGTCGATATTCGTGCAAATGAGCAACTCTCACCCAAAGCTAGAAACAAGAGACTCGGGTCTCTTATCTGTCATGTCATCAAGAAAGAAAACCTGCAGCTTCTCCATTGACGGCTTGGAGTCCGACGTTGGTGACTCAATAGAATGCTTGTTTGAGGTTCTACAATGAAATATGCTTGGTTTCATTGTAGTGTTAACAGTTGTGAACCACGCTGTGGGCCCTCACTATGTTTACAACGTCAAGTCTCATTCACTGTCGATGGAACAGGTCCAGGACTTGTCTCTTGAAAACAACCTCAAGGGAGTCTTGGCTCTTTCCAACAGACATGTTCATGTTCACAAATCTTGACTGAACTGTCCAAGATCATTGGAACAACACAAATTCTGCCTTTGGGGTATTCAATCATGGCCCAGTGTGTCTGATTATGCATTTTCTCTCATACAACACAAATTTGTGTATTAATATAATATTTTCTATCCTCCAAAGGTTTCACAGCATTACAAGACAGATATTCCATAAAGCCCAGGCATTTCTCTTGATGTATGACATCACTTCCTTCCAGAGCTTCTCAGATGTCCGCTACTGGGTTAGCTGTATTCAGGTATAGTGCATTTAAAGCTTCGGTCTGCCTACTGCTGAAATACTGTCACCCCACCACTGGCTTTGTTTTCAGTGATTTATTGGATTAAATATTTAATTTTTTAAACTAATATTTATATTAGAGGTTTTTATTCAAGGACTGTCAGTATGTGGAAGATAAACATGGGTTAAACATATTTTGAGGTCATAATTTATTTATAATTTATGTTTTGTTACAATAGGCTAGAGAAGTTCCCAAATGCTTATTCTCCATCTAAAAGTTTAACTTCAAATTGATGAATAAATTCTGGATTGTATTTTTAAAACAACAGCAAGTGCAACTATGCCTAGTAACTACGGTATGCCATAACAATGTAAAATGTCAACCATTACCTCCTATTCTATTCCCTATCGAAAACAACTTTCAGAGACACACTGCTGGTTTGAGAGGTGTACTCATCACTGCAAAAGGAGGATGAATGCATCAACAATACTTAATGATACTTATAATACTAATGTTAACATTCGTTATAGGGACAAATTTCAGCAGCACTTATTTATTTCTGGTGTCTGAATGTAAACAAAATGAAACTTGCAGTAATAAACACCTTAGGACCTACATAGGTCCTGAAAAACATTTTCCATTAAGCCACAGCTTTGTGTGACAATTAATCTGAATAATAATCTGAATAATTCACATTTTGTAGGAAAGCGCTGCAGAAAACGTGATCATTATACTTATTGGGAATAAGAGTGATTGTGCAGAACGGCAGGTTCATCCTCATGAGGGCGAAGTCCTTGCGAAGGTACGGATATGTGTGATTACTACTCTTTTACATTATTATGCATTTCACAGTGTTGTGCCAGAAAAGGATTACCGGTAAATGGTTTTATGATTTTCACCCACATTGATAGTAGTAATTCTCTTTTCACAGGAGTACAACCTTGACTTCATGGAATGTAGTGCTGCCACAGGTGAAAATGTGATTCAGTCTTTGGAAACGGTGGCCAGGTAATACAATTCATATCAATCACCTGTATTTCCTTTGTCCTATGCCTTCACCATCATAAACATATGAATTGTTCAAGCATGTCTTATAATGTCCTGTGTCCTGACCTGTCCTGTCGCAAGTGCCATGTATTAGCTACAGTTACTCAACTGTTCTGTTGTGTTGTTGCCAGGATGTTGTGTAAAAAGGTTGACACAAAAGAGGAAGGCATGGCGTTACACAAAGAGCCTCAACAGAGGAAATCATCAGGCTGCTGCTGATCAGATGTTTTTGTCTCACCAACAAAACAAAGAAAAACTATTGATTTAGAGGACAGCATGTTAGTTACCGCACGTTCTTGCCAAGTGAAACAGCCACACCTGAACCTCAGGTTGACTGCGATTGTGACTGGTAAAGACAGGACTCTAAATAAATGGACAGCACATCCCAGTGAGTACTGTAATTATACTCATGGTGACCAAAAACAAAAACCGAATTCAGTAACTTCAAAATGTCAAACCTGGCTCTAACAGTTTTCATTGGCCTTCATACAGATTTAAACCAATTAAATATCTAAGGTGAAAGTCAATGAAAACATGCTATTAACTAGCTAAGTAGCAAACTAATAAACAGGCTAATAAGCAGGTGTGGTGCACTGAACTCTTTTCTTTTGCCTTGTCATTCGTTCAAGAAAATAAAATGTTTATGTAATCATTTGTTTCATAATTTCATCACACCACTGGGTAAATCTTTAAGCTATTATATAAAGTGAATCAATAAAATGAATGATTTTAGAATAATTGTAGAAAGTTGTGTTCTATCTGCTGGACTTCACTACTCCATATGAGCATGTGAAATGTCCTCTTCCTCCTTCCAATAGGAATTGAGTATGGCTATGTGGTTATCAATGTTTTGATATGAATATGTTAATGTATATGTCTGACACAGGCTTGCTTTGGCAGTATGTAAATCTATACACAGTTGTGAGTTATCAAGGAAACAATATTCAGCTTTTGATATGATGAGCAATGCTTTTTTTCTTTTTTTTATCTCGCAATTTACTATCATACCATATCATTTTGCTTTGTATGTTTTATCTTCTGTCTGTTAGATGAATTGCCATTCTGGGATATTAAATGCTTACCAGTGCTGTTTCAGAAGACCACATTAAAGCAATATTTTATTTGTTTGGTTCCTAAATGAGATATTCCCATTTGAAAATATAAAAAAGTAATTAACTCAGGTCCTTGGTTGAGAGAATCATAATACTTTTACTGACTGAATCATCCTACCTTGTATAGCTATATACATATATATATAATATGTACATTTCTAAACACACATACAGTATGTTAGTTTATTAACACTTAACCTTTAGTATTCAGTCTGTTTCCCCTGACTCTTTTTGTAAACAGGCAGATTACTTCTTGGTAGTTACTTCACATAACATAGTACAAAGTCTAATGGCATAGTTAAAATATGTGTATTACTTATTAGCTGCGACAAGCTGCTAGTTTAAGTCACTTTTTTAAACTTTACTGCACAGGTGCCAGCGCAGGACAGAGCTATAGATACGCTATGAGCCTGTGATCTTTAGAAGGTGGTGCAATAATGTGTTTGCCAGTTGGGGTCTAGACAGAACTGTGAGGTGCGTGACATGTCCTGCATGTAGAACGGGCAGGTTGGCCTCTGACCTGGTGCAGGTAGATTTCTGTCAATCTAATCACTAAGAAGGCGAAGCTAATTTTGTACATCTGCAACATAAGTGTGTTCACATTAAACACTTCCATAGTGGTGTCTTCCAGAGTGACGAGGATAACAATGTTCCTATTGACTATTTCTAGTCGTGCAATGGCATTTACAGTCCAAGCTTTCATGGGAAATGTTTCATCATAAAGATGGAGGGCCCAGATGATGACGCGAAATCTGATATTAGTGATTAGCACTAACCTCACTGGTATACGTTTACCTGCAAGGAGAATTCTGCTCTTTACACATTTACTCAGGTAACCTGGTTTTGGGTTGATGCAAGTAAACGTTATAACTCGGTTAAAATAATCCAAGATCGAAATCGGATGAGAAACCCGGTTAAGAAGCCTGGCTTACTCCGATATTAAACATCTTACTCCTTTCACTTTAGGTTTTCACAGACTTGCACAAGGTTATGGGTACAGTTTGATGTCAACAAAAAAAATCATTTATTTCCCCTACAGATAACCTACTATGGCTCAAAGGAGGGGATAGATGGCAGGTGACAGGAATATTCTGTTAATTGGTTTATTCATGACAAGGATACTCAATCGCAGGGTAACAAAAGGTTCATGAAACAGCTTAACAGGAAGAAGTCGGTGCATGTAGGCTACACGTTACCGCTGTCTTGGAAATGAGCGCACCAACAATGCCACAGAAAGTTTCACATTTAGGTTGGGGTTATTTGTGCAGGTGGTTCCTTTATGTTTCCGATGCCTTGATGGGTGGTACAGTGTGTGCATCATCTATCAGCATAATGAGAATGCTGGTTATTGTATTTAGGCCCCAAGCCTCGACGCTAACCACTTTGTACGGGAGCGCTGATCCACTTCCTGTCTATAGACATTGAAATGCAGCTCAAACATCAATGTTAGTTAAACTGCCATCACCATCAAACAATGCCTCTAATGTTTAAACATTTTAGACACATTACTTCTGGATAATAATCACAGACTACTTTAATATAAACATTTTGGTAATTATTTTATTTTGATACACATTCAAAACAACTTGCAAATATTGGAAAACATTAGCAAAAACAGCTTCCACAAACAGATGCTCATTTCATGTAAGTAGTAGTAGTACGAGATACAGACAATTGATTTAATATACAGTAAATTGTATATGAAAAAATTAGTTCATTGCATTGATTGCCGTTTCCTCGTTGATTTCACTTTGTTGACTGGCTGTCGTTTTATTCTCTGCCTTTGGTTGTGTAGTCGGGTCCTTGGTCTGTGTGTGGGAGCATTTTCTCTTCTTTTTTTTAGAGGAGTGGTACTGTTGAACGGCACGCATGACATCAGAAGCAGTCCAATGGTGACGGGTCAAGGCATCCCGCAGGGTGAAGGGACCGTCTCGGGTGCGTCGTACTCCCTTGCACACTGCTGTGCTGCGCAGCTCTAGTCCTATCTCATGCAGGACTTTGCATAAATATCTTTGAGTTTCATTTAGACACTGCACCTCTGTAAGAACATGAGAATAGAATGTCAAACAAGGTCAATAAGAATATTGCAAATTTGTGCTCTGTTTAAATTGTGAATGAGATGCTCCACGAATGTCCTTTGTACCAACGTCTTATATTGAAGATATTTACCCAGGGTGAAGTGGGGTGGCTGGAAGCGTATGCAACGCAAGCCTGTCAAAACAGGGGCAGATTTCCCCTCTGGACCCAGTAAACCTTGCACAGCCATCTCATAGGCTTCCTGTGAGCGCATATCTATGTTGGAATAGCTGTAAGGAAAAACAGAGTCATCCACCTAAATCTATAATTCATTATTTAGCAGTATAGCTCTGTTGAGAACACTGTGTATCTATGTGCTGTGTGTGTAGGGGGTCGTATTCCAGGGCTGTCATATCACATCTGTACAAGTGGGTTTTACATTACAGAGGGGAAATAGTCTGGTAAAGAGAAACAAAGAGAGGAGAAAGTGTTTATTTTGTGTTTAAGGAAATTGTATGAATACGTTTAGTAAGCATACGTTAACAAGGCCTTTTGATTGGCTCCCTGCAACATGGCCAAGACTCTCTCCAGCTTGTCCTGTGTAATGTGACCTGTTGGACAATATTTCAAGGTCAGATATAGTCAAAGGCTGTTTGGCTGGTGAGTATATAATTTGTCTTTCACTTAAAAATGTGAAAAATAAGTAAAAGCAGAAGCACAAATATTAGAGCTCTTGATAAAGATTAGCTTGATCAAGGCAGTAAAATAGAAAACAAGTTCCAGTGTTTGGCGGTAAAGGGTTATTAGGGAATATGATTACCAATCTCAGTAATGAGCAATGTAACCAATTGCTCCTAATTTGAGTACAAATGTTACAGTTAAACAAGTTGCTTTTGTTATAACTGTTGTCATATTAGATTTAGTTATCTAAAATCTATGCGATATTAGATGAATGATGTGATTTATTAACATAGTGATCTTTATAAGCTTCAATGAAATGTAACTATCATACCATAGGTGGATCTTTCAATGACTCGGCCTGTGTGAGAGAAATCATCTGTTGCAATCCCAAATTCACCCTCCAATGTGTAATCCTGAAACACGTAAAAATCCGTCAAGGCAAAATGAAGCACCGAACCCACGTGTATTGCATCTGGAAGTTTAATCTCATATTTGTACTGCTGATGTGAACACTAAACTAAAATGTACCCGTGTGACACGTGTTTTGTAGAGATCGTTGAGGGTCTTGTTTCCATTCCCAACTCCAAGAACTAAGGATAAAGCAGGTTTGAACATGCTGAACGACCTCATAAGAAAAGACTACATCTGTGTAAAACAACAATATGACCTTTTCTTCCACGGTCTGCTCTGCAGTAAAGCCTTACCTAGAACACCAGAAGAAAAGGCATCCAGACGATGTCCTACTCCAACTCGAACATGCTGGAATTCAGGTCCACTCACTATACCAGAACACACAGAAAGAGTATTATAAATGTATTCATTCAAATACACAAAGGCACACAAAGATCGCAGCTGCCTGGTTTGGTATCTTTCAGTCCTTCCAGCTGAAACCAAAATGTAGCATTTCTAAACTCAGCAGATATGAGCAACCTGGCTATTGGCCATAGTCCAGCTAATGTATTTTTCTGGTTAAGCCGTTTCTGTTGATGCATCTTTGATACCATGCAAGAGTTGCTATGAATAAACCAATCAACAGAATGTCCCTGTCCACCTGCAGTGTCCCGTCTACAGCCCGATCGGTCCGCCAGAAAAACAGTATGACAGCGACCGTCTTCCCTCTTTGACTGAGCAATAGTAGGTGACATCTAATACATTACATTATGGCATTTAGTGGACTATTTTATCCAAAGTGACTTACATAACATCACACACATATACATACTACATTATATACTATGTCATACATACATCATATGAACTACATCATATACATACTACTACACCATATACCATACTACACACAAACGCATGTCTTTGGACTGTGGGAGGAAACCCACGCGAACACGGGGAGAACATGCAAACTCCACACAGAAAGGGCCAGGCGAGATTTGAACCCAGGACCTTCTTGCTGTGAGGCGACAGTGCTAACCACTGAGCCACCGTGGTGCCCGATAATAATACAAGGAAAGAAATGATGATCCCATAGTAATAGATGTAGTAAGTACTGCTCACCGCCATGTTTTTCTTCACGTCAACATGTGCCCATAATGCTGTGCGAGTATGAGTTTGCACAGATAACAAAAACCCCGAAGTGAACGGAGTAAGATGTTTGCCATGTAATATTGGAGTAAGCCAGGCTTCTTAACCGGGTTTCTCCAGAATGGAAGTACGAGCTGACCCGAGTTATACTAACCCGAGTTTACGACGTTTACATGCATCGACCCAAAACCAGGTTAGCCGTGTAACCGGGTTAAGGACGGAACTCTCTACTGTGGTGTCGGTGCAGCACGGTGGCGCAGTGGTTAGCACTGTCGCCTCACAGCAAGAAGGTCCTGGGTTCAAATCTCACCTGGCCCTTTATGTCTGGAGTTTGCATGTTCTCCCCGTGTTCGTGTGGGTTTCCTCCGGGTGCTCCGGTTTCCTCCCACAGTCAAAGACATGCAAATATATGTGTTTGTGTGTAGTGTGATGTACTATGTATATGATGCATGCAATGTACTTGTATGGGGGCAGCAGTAGCTCAGGAGGTAGAGTTCCCGCCCCGCAACTGCAAGGTCGGCGGTTCGAGTCCAACTCCTCCTGGGAACAATCTGTCGTTTTGTCCTTGAGCAAGACACCTAACCCCGAATTGCTCCCGTTGAGCAGGTTGGTACCTTGCATGGCTGCCTCCGCCAACGGTATGATATGTAGGTCGCTTAATGTA